>PVIJ01007665.1:0-80632 GCA_004024925.1 Scalopus aquaticus
CGGCAGCAGCGGCGACGCGAGTTCGACGCCCAGCCAGGGAGAATCCCACATGGTGGGGCAGACCTCTCCTGCCTCACCCGCTGCTCCCCTCAGCAGTGTACTTCTGATCTGCCTGTTCTGCTCCCCACTCTGTCTCTGGTGAACCCTCTCGCCGCCCCACGCCTCTGGCCTGTACCCCAGCTTGTATGTAAAAAAAAAATAAATAAATTAAAAAAAAAAAAGAAAAAAAAAAAAAAGACAGTTCGTGGGAAAATATTTGAGCTGAAATTTTCACATCCCAATTTCTTTTTTTCTAAAGATTTATTATTTTATTTATTTATGCATACAAGAGTTGGGGTGAAGGCCAGACGTGTGGGGGTGAAAGGATTCACCAAAGACCAAGTGGGGAGCAGAATAGGCAGATCTACCAAAGTACACTGCTGAGGGGAGCAGCGGGGAGACAAGAGAGGTCTGCTGCACTGTGTGGGAAGCTCCCTGGCTGGGAATCGAACTCGTGCTGCAGTGGCTGGGGACAACTTCATAGGCTGAGACTTAACCCCTGCGCCACCAGGGAGGCCCCTTATATCCCTATTTCTGAAAGATGTGAAAATACTCTCCCTCAGCGAAAGTCGCCCTGAACTGACCAGCTACCTGAGTGCCGAGGGCATTAATTAATAAAAAACCAGGGTTACAGGGTGGACCCAGCGAGGGCAATCATGTCTCTGCAGCGCCTCCACGATCCACTTATTGTCATGCACAGAAGCTCCTGTTTGGATCATTTTGTGTTGGAACAGTTGTTTCCTAGGCCCAGCGATACACGTTTGGCCGACTGTATTTAGATTGGGTGATGACCATCAGCCCGTTTCGCTCTCACGTGTCTCCTCACGATTGGTCAGTGACAGTCGCTGAATCACAAACGCTGAGAGCAGCGTGCTCAGGTCGAGCTGGACAAACAGACCCACGGCTGCTGCAGAAGGCGGTGACGTGCCGGAAGAGGCACCCAGAGAGGCAGGAGAGCCTGCTGTCGGGCAGGCAGAGGCGGCTCGGTGAGACGGGCATCAAGGCAGGCCCCGCTCACCTGTCCAGGACGCAGCCGTCCAGGGTGCCAGCAGGCCCGAGCCACAGGCCAGGGAGCCGCTCCGGCGAGCGGGAAGCTCCAGGGCTGAGCGCTGAGGTGCCACCACGTGCAACATTTTCCTTCTTCAATTAACCACTTAAGCTTTTCTCTTTATAAATGTTTTAACTTTTTAGCCTTTAATTCTTCTGTAATAAGACTTGGCTTAAAACACACATTACTTCGCGCTATCAAAATAATCTCTCTTATTCTGTAACTTTTTTCCTATGTTCAAACTTGCTTATTTTTAAACTTTTTGCTAAAAACAACACAGGTTCAGATCCCAACATGAGCGGGCCCCAAGGGAGGGCCTTTCCGGGGCGACGTTTGTGCCAGAGCTGCCTCCCTGGGAGGGGGCACCAGCGGTGCCTTCTCGCGGCGGTGGCGGCGTCACTCTTTTTTAGAAAAGTGCCCAGCGTGGTTGGCTCGTGAGCAAACAGTGGGGCCGTGGACGTTTCCTCCCTATTAACCGGAGAAAACCTCCTGCTGTTGGGCCCATGAGCTTAAACTTGAGGCTGCAAAAGCTTCTGCTTAAACCTTCCTGTGGACCTTCTTTGTGGTTCTTGCGTTTCTTCCCCTGCACTTTCCTTCTCTTGCCTGCTCTGGTTCCAACAATTCCTCACCAGTCCACTACTCAGAAGCCGCCTTTAGGAGCTCCCTGATGCCACCCTCGTGCCCACAGGTCACAGGGGCTGCCATCTCGACCCATAGCCGTGCCGACTTCTGCAACTTCTTCCTTCTCGACATCAAGGACAAAAGTGCCTTCCCCTAGATGCTGCTGGCGCCCCTCCTGGGAACACCTCCCAGAGCCCCACCAAGGACCCGCTGCAGCAGCAGCTGCTGTCACCGCTCCAGAACTGCTGAAGTGTCTTCTCGGCAGCCTGGCAAACATCCTCCCAAACGGGCAGATCTTAAAGGCTGCATCAGAGAGGTCGTGTCTGGAGGGAGAAACACCACTTGGATATTGGGGTGGAGAGCACCGATAAAAGGAGGTCATCCGGGAGCATTATCCACAATAAGCAAAACCTAAAAGGCCTCTTATGCCCAAATAGCACCTCTCATTTCGCTGGCACAGCAATCCAGGAGGGCCTCGGGCAGAGGAGCTGGGCCCTCCGTGACCTCTTCTGCTTCAGCAGTGCACGAGCTGTGTGAGCGCAGGCCTTGGGGTCCTCACCGCGCCAAGGCCAGAAAGGGTTTCAACTGGCAGCCAGCAAATGCCCCCAAGCCAGACTCATCCATCCTTAAAAATCTCAAAACCCAGCGCTGACAGGGCCTCCGGGTGGCTGAGAACCCTATCAGGCCTCCGTCTATAGAATAATGAGGTTTCATCCATATTGAAGACTCTCCTGGCAAGCAAGTCTCCTCCACAGCCAGCTGATGGAGAGTTTCAAAGAAACTTTCCTGGCTGCCTTCACATCAGCCCCTGGGACCAACCCCCTCCGCTGTACGCGGTGAATAATGAATCATGAATCATTTACATCACCCGGAGCGAGTGATAAACGCGACATGACAGCATGAGCCAGGCCTTTCTCCCGATATCACAGACGCTGCTTTGGTCTGATCGTCACGGCGACGAGCAGGAACAAACCCACATCTGGGCTTCAGCCTGCGAGCGGCTTCTCCGCATCTGCTAGCGCCCCCGCCCCAGTGTGTGAGCCTCACGGTCCCAGCGAAGCAGGCCCCTCAGCAGCTTCCGCCACTCTGCTCTGGGCACGAGGGACAGGGGAGCAGTAACTACCACTGATCTCCACTTTCGCTTCCGGGTTAGCTGCTGACATGACCTCTTACTGGCAACGCCGACAGAGGGTTTTGTATGCTCAGGGCCATGAGGAACGGAATGCAAGAGTAAATCAAGCACAGGGGAGGTAGAGGAACTGAGGCACAGTGGGCATGAGATGCATGAGGCTTGCACGGTGTAAAGCTTGACCACACCACAAAGGCCACATCGTCACTAAACAGCTGTGAACCGGGGACCACATCTGCATTTTTGGTCTCATGTTAAGGGGTTAAGCACTGAACAGCAAGAGGCTCCCTAGAGGTGCTGATCCCTCCCCAGGGGCAAATATGAGAGTAACTTTTGACCCCTCAGACTTAACTACTGTTGTTGCCTGCTGTTGACAAAAGCCTTAGGAATTTGTACACTTAAAACATATTGCATTCTTACAATAAAGCAAGCAGCTTTCCTTTCAATGCTGGGGTCAGCAGCTCAGATAAGGGTGTTCTAGATCGGGCCTCCCCGGTGGCACAGCGGTTAGGCGCTGCGTTGTGGAGCTGTTGGCAACGGCGACGCGAGTTCGATGCCCAGCTGGGGAGATTCCCACAGGGCGCAGCAGGCCTCTCCTGCCTCGCCCGCTGCTCCCCTCAGCAGTGTGTTTCCGTCGATCTGCTTGTTCTGCTCCCCACTCTGTCTCTGGTGAGCCCTCTCACTGCCCCATGCCTCCGGTCTGTACCCCAGCTTGTGTACATAAATAAATAAATCTTAAAAAATAAAAAAAGGGTGTTCCAGATCATAAACCCGACTGCGTTCACACAAACAGTAGAGTTGCCCTATCCCTTCCCGCCTGGTGCTCACGCCTCTTCCGCAGGATTAAGCGAGCTCCATGGCACTGGCCCCCCATCCCCACCCCCAGAACAGGGCACTTCCATTTTCATTAACAACCTATTGGGTCAGCCACCCTTTCTCCTCAAGCACTTTTTAAAAAAGATTTATTTATTTATGCATACAAGAACTGGGGTGCAGGCTGGAGGTGTGGGGGGTGAGAGGACTCCCCAGAGACAGAGTGGGGAGCAGAACAGGTGGATCCACTGGAATCCACTGCTGAGGGGAGCAGCGGAGAGACAGGAGGGGCCTGCTGCGCCGTGCGGGAAGCTCCCTGGCCGGGGATCGAACTCAGACCACAGTGGCTGCTGACAGCTTCACGGTGCTGAAACTTAACCACTTGTGCCACCAGGGAGGCAGGCCCCAATCATTTTCTTACTGGCTTCTGGAAACTCTGTGGCAGCGTCTTGGTCAACAGAAGCTGCTTCTCCTGTAGGCATTTAAGTGAACCCTCCTAAAATCATGAAACCACCCTTGCTGGCATTAGCGTCTCCAGCTTTAGATCCCTCCCCTCCCCTTTCCTTGGAGTTGGCAAAGTCACTTTGCTTTTCTTCCCAAACATTTTAGGGTCTGTAAACCTCTTAGAGTAATCCTGCACCCATATAAAAGCCGTATTTTCAAGACAAGATAAAAAGGCAACTCATAAGAAGTGTGGGGTTTTCCCACCTGCTGGGTCGTCACAAATTTCCCTTTTTTTCCTTCTTAAGGATGGTCTTTCTTCGCGGGGCTCGTTAATCTTTGCAAGGCAGGTGAGCAGATGAGGGAGCACCCAGCTCCGGGGCAGATCAGGCAACTCAGCCTGCTCTTTAAGCCATAACTTTCTGGGTCTCGGGAGGCCTCCCAGCCTGACGCCGCTCAAGGTTTGCAGCATCACACCAGACGTGACGAGAAACACGGAGAACGCCTTCGTGCTGCAATGGGCACTTTCTGAAGAGACCGATACCCACGTGATGGTCAGTGTCACGGACGTCTGACATGCCCGCTCGCCCAGGCCCACGTCTTTACGGCTATTTGTCGAAGGCGCCACTCGTGGCCTGTGCCAGTTTGAGGGCCTACGTTTTGGCCAACGTTGGCTTTTTAGAATAGCCCTGTGCGCGCCGCGGCAGCTGGGACAAGGCAGACCGCCCTCCACGCACATTTCACGCATTCGTGGGATTTATGTGCCGGCCGCAGCGCCTGACCCCGGGCCCTGGACAGAGCTGCCGGGCAGCGCCGGGTCTGGCTACACGGGCAAAGCCAGCCCGAGGTGGGCAGAAGGCATGGCGGCCTCAGGACACGGATCTGTGAGGGACGAGCACAGCAGGCTCCCCGGCACCCCACTGGCACCCCGCTATCAGACACCCGGCCCCATGGCCCAGCCAGCAGCCGCCGGCAGGGGGAGCCCCTCAGAGCCGGGGGGTGATTTTAGCCACTGAGTCCATCACACAGACGAGCAAGAACCTGTGACTTATCTCACTGTGTCAAGTCCTCCGTTTCCCGGGTGACAGTTTCTTGATTTTTTTTTTTAAGGTTTAAGCAGTAAGTGCGTTTCTGTTTTCACCACAGAGATCCTCTGAATTTTCCCCACCACCACCCCTTACACCCCTACTTGCCCCCCTCCCAAGCCACCGACAGGCCCAGCCCCACTGGCCTTACTGGCCACTGGAGCGCTGTGACCAGGACGTCCCTCCACGAGAGGCTGCGGCCAGGCCTGGCCCAGGGCCTGCAGCCTTAGCCGCCCGGGTTCCCGGGGCCGCAGGGGAGCAGAGCAGCTCAGCCACCCCCAGCCCACAGCCACCTGCAGCACAGGGGACGCCTGCCACAGGGCGGGGGGAGGGGCATCCTGAGCCGGGGGGGTGAACCGGGGAGACACTGGGTCTCAGGGGAGCTGCCACCGGAGGCCGGGCCATGATGAAATCTGAGGGAAACCACGCTGCTCACCTGGTTCGGGGCCCCGGGGGACACCCCAAGGCCGCCCTGCGAGAAGACGAGCTCGGCTCCCTGCCTGGACCGCCCAGCCCCGGAGGCTGCAGATTACTGTGACAATGTCTAAATGGGCTAAGACGGTACAGTAACTTTAAATGTTTGGGGAGCTATCCCGAAGCAACAGAAGCCATCAGGGTCACAAGGCAACAGGAGTGTGTGCACATGTGTGAGCGTGTGTGTGTGAGCCTGTGTGCAGAGGCACACATGGCCGGGGCCAGGCCCTCACCAAACGCCACTCGGGAAGAACATGACCCAAACCTGACAGCACGGGGAACGCAAAGGACCAGGGTGCACCCCGAAACCACAGCGCCTGCTCCCCACAGTCTGAGTCTGAAACCCCAGGCCTGGCAGCAGGATCCTGCGCCCCCCAGGAGGCCCCGTTCACAGAAGTTACAGGGAACAGACCCTGCTCTCAGCCCCTCCTTGACCCACGGCCTCCCAGGAGACGGAGACACGTACGAGGCGTCTTCACAGACCCTGAGGCGCGCCCACCGCCCTCCTGCCCCTCCACTGGACAGTGGCCCATGGCCACCTCCCTGGCCGCTCTCCTGGCTCACACTCCTGGGAAAATACAAGTGTCAGAACCGAGAGCTGGACCACAGCTGAGGGGCTGCTGTGGACGCCCCGTCAACCAGCCCAACCCCAGGAAGGCTTAAACTCCCAGCAACCTGCACACTTCCCACGCGCCCAGAGCTCACCCACCCCAGGCCCCCCCACCCCCCTGCCTCCCTCACCTGCCCCAGATCTCCTCCCTAACCTGCCCCTGCTCTTCCCTCACCTGCCCCGGAGACCCCGATTCTCTCTCACCTATCCCAGAGCTCCAGCCATTCATGCAGGGTCAGAGACATCAGTTTATACAGCAACAAACATCCAGGTTCTAGGCAAAGACCTAGGATTGTATACCCAACACACCAAAAGATAAGGAAAGAAAGCTATTGAGCTCATCCCACGGAAACATAGTTTCTAACGAAATAAGAGACAGAGGAATATATCACTAATGGAGCAGAAGAAAACTGGGTGGTGGGGGGGCGTATCTAAAATACAGCAGAATTAAGTAACTTAGCTGAAAAAGTACTGAAAGTAACAGCCCTAACACCAGTGATCAAAACAAGAAGTGCCAAGACTGATACGGTCGATAAGAGAATCACAGCAAAGGCAGCAGCTGACAGGCAGAGGAAGCCGGAGGCCGGTGTGGAGTGCCCCCAAACAGAGCATAAGAAAAAATATGTAAATAAAAACAGCATGAGCACCTATGGGATAACATCAAGGGGAACAAAATCCACACCACAGGGATTCCAAGAGAGAGAAAAAGGTGGAAACCCTTTGTTTCCCCAGAAGAAACAAATAAATTGGAAAGGGAATTCAAAAACAAAAGATGTCAGAGCACAAAAAGGTGAGAAAAAAATAAACTCCAAAACAACTAAAATTCCATCAACAGGGAATCAGCATTTGTATTTCAATAACTAGCCAAATGTTAACAGGCTGAATCCACCAATTAAAAGGTACAGACGGCTGAATAGAGCAAGAACCAAAATCCAACTTTTGTTGCCTACGGGAAACTCAGCTTTACGGATAAAACAGAGGCTCAAAGTCGACTAAAAAACAATCCTACAAGCAAATGAGAACCAGAGAAGGCAGGCAGAGCCAGACATATCAAATTAAACAAATATCCAGTCAAAAAAGGCAAAAAGAGACAGCGGGGAACATTACAGAATGACTCGCCGGCTTACGCAACAAGAATGTGTAATATTTGTTCACATATACCTACCAAGTGATGGAGGTCAAAATACAAAGATAAAGCAATCATAAATAGAACTAAAAAGACACACTGACAGCAACACAACAATAGTAGGGGATTTTAACACCCCTGACCGCATGGACAGGTCGATCGGACAGAGGATAAGGGAACAATAGCTGTCAGCGATGGAGTATTAGTCCAGACGGGCACAGAAGACATTCGCAGAACATTCCATGCCAAACAGCAGAATTTACATGTTTCTCAAGTGTACGTGGAACATTCTCAAGGACAGACCATATGCTGGGACAGAAAACAACTGTCAATAAACTTAAGGAGGCTGAAATCATACCAAGGAGTTGCTGCGATCCCAAAGTTATAAAAATAGAAATCCACACAAAAAGAAGACTGGAAAAAACCTCAAAACACAAAGAGACTAAACGTCATACTGCTCAATAACCACTGAGTTCACAAGGAAATTAAAGCAAGAATTTAAAAATACTTGGAGACAAATGAAAACGAGACCTAAGTTATCAGAACCCATGGGAGGGACACAGCAAAAGTTGTACATTAACAGTGAAGTTGATACAGGTCCACACTGAGAAACAAGAAAAATCCCCGACAACTGAACATTACATCTAAAGCAACTTGAAAAAGAAGTCAGGAGGAAGGAAATAATAAAAAGGAGAGAGGAAATAAATGAGATAGAACCCAAAAGACAACACAGAAGACGACTTGAGGGAAGGGCAGTGCTCACCACAGCTGGGGAGCCGGGCGCCCCTGGTAACCCACACACCCAGCTTAGCACGAGCACGGCACAGGAGGCCCAGTAATTCAGCCTCAACTCGGGAGACGCCACCATCGCGGAGCACGACGGGGTCTCTCAAGCACACACAGGGTGTCCACGCGCCAGACAGGGCCCCCAGACCAGGTCTACGCAGGCTTGAGGGACCCTTACGATAACTGTTCTCTGCTATAATGGAATTAAAATTCAAAACCCAAGCATCCGGGAAGACCATAAATCTACGAAACTGAACCTAGCTCTAAACAACCCATGGGTCAAACAAATCACAACGGAAATCAGGAAACACTCTGAACTAGATTAAAATGAAAGTGAACTCTGCAGGGCTTGAAGGAAATTTACCACATTCAATGTTCACGCTAAAAAGTAAAATCATAGGGGCCTCCCCGGTGGCGCAGCGGTTGAGCGCTGCGCTGTGGAGCTGTCAGCAGCAGCGATGTGAGTTCGACGCCCGGCTAGGGAGAATCCCACATGGCGCGGCAGACCTCTCCTGCCTCGCCCGCTGCTCCCCTCAGCAGTGTATTTCTGATCTGCCTGTTCTGCTCCCTGCTCTGTCTCTGGTGGACCCTCTCACCGCCCCACACCTCTGGCCTGTACCCCAGCTTGTATGTATAAATAAAAAAAAAAAAAAGTAAAATCATAAACCCGATGACCTGATCTTTCCCTTTACAAACCTTAAAAAAAAAAAAAAAAGGAAGATGAGACCAAAGTGGAAGATGAAAAAGAAGAAAGGGCAGAAACCACCATATGCCAACACACTAAGCAGTTCAGATAATTTTCTTTAAAGACCCAACACTCTAAGTCAAGAAACTATGTTAAGTATGAACGGCTTTATGTCTATCAGAGACAACGGACTCATAATCCAGCCGACCACAAGAACATTTCGGCTCCAGATGGCGTCACTGATACCTCCTGGAGAGACCCATGGAGAGTCAAGGCCAGTGTGAAGAGACACTGAGAAAGTGAGGAGACGCTTCCCTGTGTCCCACCTCCTTGAGCGGCTGATCCTGTACTCCAGGGCCTTGGGACAACGGGGCGGGGCCTCCAGGGCTGGGGGCACAGCACACCCACAGGGACTAGGGCTGGATTCTGTACCCAACTCCCAGAGCTGCCCAGGCCAGAGCAGAGGCCGCCAATGCCGTCCAGGGCCCTTATGCCACCACGGGGCCGGGACCCACCCCTCCCACACTGGGCTTTCCCTACACCAAGGGCTTGTTCAGCTGTGGCAGCAGGTGGACGGGCCCAGAACCAGTGAGAGGTTCTGACCCTTTGCCCGACAGCACCTCCTTTCAGGTACCAGCACAGCTTCACAGAAGAGGAGATTTCCAGACCCAATGTCTCACCAACATGCACAGCTACTCCTCAAGGCTTCAGCTCCGTCAGAGACTAACACCACCTGGTGACTCAGACTCAGATCAGCAGCCTATCACCCCACGCAAGAGTCTCTCCAGCATGGCTGCTCAACTGCCAAGGACAGGAGACATACATGCCAGAAACTCAGATTCTACAAAAAAAGGAAGCGGGGGGGACTTTTTATTTGCAACAAAACGAATAAAAGAATTGTTAACCAATATAATTTATACCCTGCTAAAAAACTATTAAGAGTGACAGTAATAGATTATTTTATACATATAAATGCCAAAAAGTCACTACCCCAAATCCTTGTGATTCAGAGATGTAAATCAGTCTAGTTCTAGATCTATACTTAGGTGAACTGAAAGTAAGTATATGTCCACATCAACATGCCTACCTGAATGTTGACGGCAGCGTCACTGACCAGAGACAAAAAGTGTAACAACTCAAACGTCTGTAACAGATGAGTGATTTATCTGAGTGCAGGACAGGCACAAAGAGGAATATTATTCAGCCATGAAAAATGACGCAGGACTATGCTATGCAACATGGGTGAATCGTGGAAACATGCTAAGTTACCACCACACTGGAAACAAGTCAGATACCAAAGTTCATGTGGTGCACAGTTCTTTTCATAGCTACTATGCAATACAGACAAGTTCAGAGAGAGAGCAGACTCCTGGTGCAAAGGAGCAGGTAACAGGGGGTGGGGATGGGGGTCAACAGCTCATGGGCACCGAGCTTCTTTCTGAGGTAATGAATGTTCTGAAATTAGATCGTGGTGGTGGTTGTGCAAACGGGAACAAACTAAAGTCACTGAACTATTCACTTTGAAAGAAGGACTTCTGGGTACATGATTCTAGCTCAAAAAAAGGAAAGGGAGAACAAGAGGATTCAGGAACAAAAGTTGGCCCACATAAAAGAGAAGGGACCAGTGAAAGAAGCATTCAGCTGTAATGTTAGAAAATATTTTTCATATGATTTAAATTTTTTTGTTTTTTTTTAAAGGATGAAATTAATTACTAAACAATCTAGCAGAGGTTAGAAATTTCATTAGTGATTTCACAAGGAAGTATGTCCTTGCTCTGCCCTCAAAATAAATATACATCTTTATTAACTATTAAATTCATCTTATTTCTGGTACATGAAAAAGAACTTTAAAATTCTGGATGAGAGTAAGATGGGGAGAGGATGTCCTGAAAAGGTAAAGAATGCTGATGTCACATTTCAGAGGAGAAACTTCTGAATAATCCGATTTTTCGGGAGGACAGGAAACAGAATTTAAGGCAATTAATGCCAACCACAAGGTCAGAAAAGAGTCTGTCCTCTTCCACACCAGGAAAGACAGCAAATCCATACAGAACCAATGTCAAAATCCAACAGGCAGTTGGAAAGAAAAGCACAGGCAAAGAAGGATGATAAACAACAAACTTTATCAAGTTCAAATAGTTCGGGAATCTTAACAAGCACAAATACACTAAATTCATTAAAAGCACCACACTGAAGTTAACGTTCACGACATGGTGTTTGCAAGAGACATTTAAAAAAAAAAAGCCAGACTTAAAAAAAAAATCTTTTCTTTAAGATTTATTTATTGATGCATATAAGAACTGGGGTGCAGGCCAGAGGTGTGGGGAGATGAGAGAATTCACCGGAAACAGAGTGGGGAGCAGCGGGGAGACAGGAGGCGTCTGCTGTGCCCTGTGGGAAGCTCCCTGGCCGGGGATCAAACTCATGCTGCAGTGGCTGCCGACAGCTTCATAGTGCTGAAACTTAACCCCTTGCGCCACCAGGGAGGCCCTAGACTTTTTTTTTAATTAAAAGAAAAGTTACGACTACTACCCAAAAGCTACTACAGCAACCTACAAAAATAAACTTTAACAGAAAAATTCATCAAGAGCAACTCAAGGGTAGTGTCAATACTTGGTCAATAGCGAAGTCAGATACAGTGTGTATTTCTGAACTCTGAACCAAATAAACAGTGCACCCCAAATTCAAATAAAACCCTTTGCCAGAATATCAAGAGATCCCCAAGAATTTCTGGGATTCACAAAGGCCCTTTTCTGACCACGACCCCACCCAGTAAGATTTTCACCATAAAAACATTTAGATGTAAATACATTAGCCACCAAAGACAAACAAACAAAAGCTTCCTAGCTTTAATTTGAACATTCTGAGGGCTTTTAAGACATAAAACTCTCGCAAGACTAAAGCCTGGAAACACAGCACCAAGCGGGCAGGAGGGGCCGGACCAGCACCTTCAGCCGGGTCGGAGCCTCCCTATGACCTGCTGAGTAAAGGAACTGGGTCACCGCACCAAGAGCGATACTTAAAAAGGCGAAAACATCTGTGAGAAAAAAGTCGGGAAAGCACCAGGCGTGTTCGAGGCTCATCAGCACAGACCCAGCAGAGGCTTTGAAAAGTCCTAAGAAAACTGCTGTACACAGATAAATACACACTATTATCACAGACACTAATATAAAAAAACACCTCCAGGAAACGGAGAGACCAACAAACCAGAGTGAATTCCTGCTCACGCGGCTCCTCGCCCACAAGGCAGCAGAGGCCCAGGCGGGTCTACCGGCAAATGGAACACACTCACCAAAGAAGGGGAAACCCAAAGTGTCTAAAATGAGAAGGGACAACAGCCTCACACTGGTCACCTCCCTTTCAAGTGTCCATCACAACCTGACTTTGAGGAGATTTAGAGGAGCGTGCGACACGCCAGGCTGTGCTGAGCAGAGCCGGCCCGGAATGCAAGCATGGCTCAACCCCAGAGAATGTGTCACATCCGCGCAAAAGGACTGAAGGGGCGGGGCAGACAGCGACCCCTATACATGCGGAGAGCACATCTGATACAGCCCACAGTCCCACATGCCGTGAAGCTCCTCACAAACTAGAAATGAGATCTTTACCCAGACTAAAAAAGACACAGCTAGTGCCTCTACTTAACAGTAGGACTTTGTAGAACTTATACAGTTAGAAATAAAGCAAGGAGACTTATCATAACTTATTCAACATCCTATTGGCAGGTTCCACCAAGACAATCAAAGAAAAATAACGGGTACGAGTTTGAACAGAAAAAAACAGCCCCATCTCTATTTGGGCATAATTTGATTGTCCACAGATGAATCTGAAAATCCACGACATTTCAAAAAACCGGGTAGCTCAACAAGCCTCCTGGATAGAAAGGCCAGACACAACAGCCTCTCTACGCACAAGCAGAAGCCAAGGAGAACACACAATCACGGAGACTCCGGAGGACATGCCGGCCCACGGGCACATGAAAGGGTATCGGCCTCACCCAGCCTCAAGCACGCGCCAGGGTCACGCTGCTCCACACAGGTGAGAAGTGCTGGAGCAGAAAGACCAGTAGCAAGTGCTGGGAGGAGCGGAGAGCAGCCGGGGCGCGGGGGGCCAGGTGCAACAGATCCGCACACTGTCCAGCAACCCCCTCTGGCGCCCACCTGGAGAAGCAACATCAGTACACGACAGGGTGTCTGCCCCCGTGTCCACTGCAGCGCCACTGGGCAGCCCGCCGTGGACGCAGCCGGGTGCCCGGGACAGCCGGAGGCCGGGAAGACGGGTCTGCACACCCCGGACCCAACCAGGCACGAGAGGGAAGCGCCGCCGGCCGTGAGGTGTTCGGGCCTGGAAGGGAAGGAGCAAAGCACCACGAAGCAGAGGACAAGAAGCCGATAGACTCGCTGCTGTGGGACAGAGTGGGCAGGAGCGTCCACCAGGGGAACGGCCAGAGACCCCGCCGGGGCGAGAAGAAGCGGAACGGAGCAGACGGGTGGGACGGCCTCAAGTCCCCTTGGTTCGGGGTGGAAAAGGCTCCACTGCAGGTTTAGTTTCCATGAAGACCTGCCCAGGAGGTGGTGCCCGTGGCGAAAGGACAGAGCCTGGCATCCGCCAGGCAAACCTCGACGGCACAGCCAGAAAAGGGCGAAAGAGAAAGAGCGAAGACTCAAAGGCCCCGTGACGCACTCGGCCGCGCCCACCTGGGCTGCTGAACAGCGGGCAGTGGACACGGGGGCTGACCCTCCATGCTCAGGAACTCGCCCGGGGCCCTCACATGCCAGTGAGGAGCACGGAGCTGGGACCCGCCCGGGGAGAGGACCCCAGGGGCCAGCGGTCACCCCAAGGGAGAAGGGAATTCTGGAGGGAACCCCAGCAAGTCGGAAATGAGGGCGGAGAGGGAGGCTGGTGGCGGCTGGAGGCAAGAGGTCTCTCATGCACGAAATGGGGCGCCCTCGGGAGGGGCCCCCTGCCCTGCAGAAGCAGCGACTCTGACGAGACCCCGCTGGGCCCAAGCCGGTGCCTTCGCGGGGCTGAGGGTGCTGCTGGGCCTCCCGAGGCCCCGCTCCGGCCGCCCCCCGCTGCGCTCTCGCTCGTGAAACAAGCCAGCAAAGACCCGATCCGGGACTGTCCCGTCTCCTCCAAAGCCGCACGTGCTGCACCAGGGCTGGCCCTCACCCCGCCAGCTCCTGCGCCCCGTGCCTGCTGGGGGTAGAGAGGAGCTCGCCGGGACGGGCCCTGCACACGGCACCTCCCGCTCCAAGCCCGGAAAGCGGCCAGCAGCCTCCAAGCAACAGGTGCGAGGGCATGTCCGCCTGCCCCGGGACGGAGGGAGCGAGGCATGGACCGGGCGTCTGTTTACGGGCACCCCAAAGCGCCGGGGCCCCCACCCCGGCCCCAGGCGAGGGAAGCAGCGGTGTTTCTAGCCAGCGTGCCAAGAGGCCGGGTCGACCTGAGCCCTGACCACAGAGGCCCCGTCCCAGGGGCCGTGAGGCGCCACAGAAGGTCACCTCCAAATACTCAGGCGGCGTCCGCACGGCCTCCACTCACCAAGCCGGCCCGCAGGCTTCGGAGCCGGGCCTTCACCTCGGGAGGCCCCGGGGCCGTGCGCTGGCCGAGCCGTCTTCCCGACGCTGCTCTCAGACACAAACCACGCGACTCCCCCGACACCTGCCTCCAACAGCTGCCCGCGAGGCCGCGCTGCCCGCTGCGCTCCTGGACGGTGGCCTCGCCCGGCCTGGGAGGCTGAGCCCACGGGGGAGGTGGCTCCTGCTGGGCACCCAGCTGGGTCTGGAGGCGGATTCGCTGCAGACGGACGAGGACCCGGCTCTTCACCGGGTCAGGGACGTGCCGTGGTCTGGCGAGGCGGCTGTCTGAGGCGCGGGAGCGGCTTTCTACCAGCTCGCTGGACCAAGCCCGGCCCTCTACCGCCAGGCCTGACGGACAGGCCTGGCCGGCTCTCCCTGGAGGGACGAGTCTGAGAGACAGGAGCTGAGGGCGCCCTGCCCCCGCCGCCCGCCTCGGGGTGCCCCCTCCCCTGGGTGCCGCCGCGCAGCCTGCAGCAGCCAGCTCTCCCATGTCCTGCATCACCGCTGGGCCCGCTTCTGACCCCCCAGGCTTGCAGACCTGTCACCCCCAGGTGTGCACCTCCTGAGCAGGATCTCCTGCACTCATTGAGCCCCACCCTCAGGCAGCCCCGACATGGCCTTCCTGGGGGGCCCTGCGGGCGCACCGAATGTTTCTGGGGAAGTTCGGTCGAGACCATCTCGAAAGCTCCTCCATGGCTGAACCGCGCAGCCGACATTCTGCACGAAGGGCCGGGTGCCCAGCGACAGCTCTCTGCCCCGCCCCCTAGGCCTCAGGCTCCAGCGGGGAGGGCGCAGACTCAGCGGGAGCAGCGCTTGGGACAGCCGGAGCTGGGGAGGGTAGAGGGCACCCCCACAGAGACGCCAGGTGAGGGAAGCCCGAGGGGCATCAGGGCTGCCCAGCAGGAGACACCGGGGCCTCGCGCCCGCGCAGCAGCGCGACTCCCGAGGCCCTGAGTAGCCAGCCAGGCGGGCAGAGCGGACGTCCCCAGCGCCAGCAGCTGCCCCTTCTGTAAAGCCCCTCGGCAGAGCCCGTCCCGGGCAGAAAGTGGACCTAAAGGAAGCCGCTCCGAACGCGGCGAGCGGGGCCCGGGGGACGGCTGCTCCGGAGCGTGGCGGCCAGCTGAGCGTGGCCAGGCCGGCGTCCAGACACCCCACGGACGGCTCCCGCCAAGCTATCCGCATCACGCTTGCAAACGCCGTGGGGGTCTGTTTGGACCAGATGTCCACACGCCGTCCCACGTCCACGCTGTTGCCCCAGACAACGCGCCGCGCGTGCTGCAGTCTCGGGGATGGTCAGCCACCGCCGCGTCGGCCCTCAGAGCAGGCTCTAGGTCAGCCCAGACCTGGCATGTGGCCGGCCGGCCCGGGAGGCCCCAACCCCGGCTCACCATCAGCGTTCGGCCTGAGCAGCCCGCGTCTGGAGCCAAGGAGACGGAGGCGCCGCCCTGGCCGAGACGGGCTGTGCGGATGTGGGCGAGGGAGCCCGCCCGGCCGTCCCTGCTCCGAGCACCTGAACAGGTGCCCCCACGGTGAGGCAGAGCTGGGCACGTGAAGACAGCGACCGGGCCGCGGGGCTTCCTGCTGCTTCGAGAGCAGAGCGGGCACTGACCCCCGGTGGAGTGCCCGTCCTCGCCGCCTGCGTCGCCAGAGCTGCCACGTGCCGGCCGCGCCCTCGCGCTCTGACTGGCGACACCACAGTCCACAGGGCGGGTTTCAGCCGACACCGGTGCCAGGGGCACGCCCGCTGGGGACGAGATCGCCGCGTGACGGACTGTTGAGGCTCCGCGTGGGCAGCAAGGACGAGCTCAAGGGCCCCAGCCACTCCCCACGCCCAGCCCTGCAGAGCAGCCCGTCGTAAACGCCAGACAAGGAGCCTGAGGAGGCAAGCCCGGGGCGGAGGGCAGGGCAGGGCCCAGGGCGCTAAGAAGCAAAAAGGGCAACTTCCGGGATGCACGACTCTGTGAAGGGGTGATGGAGGCACGGGCAGCGGCAAGGAACACTCAGGACACACCTGAAAACAGCAGGGAGGCGGACGCTGAGGCCAGAGGAGGCGAGGACCGGAAATGCCCGCGGCGGGGCCAAGAGCGCAGCAGCCGGCACAACTGGGCACAAGTGGGCACAGATGCCCTACAGCGGCTCAGGCCGAGTTTGTCAGCAAAGCCACAAGCAACAAGTCCAGAAAATGCCTGAATCAAAGAGAAGACTGGGACAGCCAGGGATAGTGGCAGGCGCCCTGGCCGGCAGGCAGCACCCGGAGCAGAGGGGAGGCCAGAGACGCCCGTGGGGCCTTAAGCCGCCAAGAAAACACCCGCAGGCCGAGCTCAGTCCTCAAGAGCCGCCTGGCCCTCGCCTGGCTGCCCGCACCGGAAGCTGTGCCGGTGACCCTGAGGGCGCAGACGTGGGGGGACACACCAGGGGCATAGGGATGGGATGGGCCCCGCCCCCCAGAGGCCTGCCTGACCACCCCGCCCCACTGTCCAGTTTCCCAGAGAGTTCTCTATAGCCAGGCACGGTCATTCCTCAAACGTCGCCGTCTGCTCCTGACTGGACCCACGAGCATCGAGGAGACCAGCCCCCAGAAGCCAGGCTGGCGAGAGCTCCCTGAAACCTGAACCAGCTGGTGCGGCAAGTCCCACGGGGAGAGCCCACCTACGACACGCTCGACCGCCTCGCTCCGCCCAGGGGAACCGAGTACTGCTGCGTGGCCGCTGGCTGGGCCAGTCCAGGTCCTCGGGCCTCGAGCTTCCTCTGGCGCCAGCATCGGCTACACGCCCATACTGGGAAACCCCGTCTGGGTTCTGGCCCCTCCTCCACCAAGAGGGACAAGACGAGGCCGTGTCCGAACGTGACCTCTGACCACGAGGTGTCTCGTTCACAGCGGATGGCGTGGACATGTGGCCCCCTCCCCTGCCCCCTCCGTGGAAGCCCCTCCTCCCGGCACCCACACTTCACGGTCGAGGAGACAGAGAGCATCCCGGTCCCGGCAGGGACAGCGGGACCAGGACCTGGGGCCTGAGTGTCCAGAGTTGGCCCCGCAAGCCAGACGCAGCTGCCCCGATCGAAGGGCACGTGGGCGCGGGGCAGGACAGCCCCTGCTGTTTAAATACCCGGAGAAATGCTCCCCGACGTGAGGCCGCCTCAGAGAGTCAAGCTTTGCCTCCCACCAGGTGCCATCGGCCACAGTCCCGTTCTAGGGGCTGTCCAGGGGGCTCATCCGACACGGCGGAGAGACGGGGGCTGCGGGGCCACAAATGTCCGTGGTCTGCTCGTCACAGAAGTGGGGGCCCCTGTGCCCCCACCCAGAGGCCACTCGAGGTCAACTGAAACGCTGTCCCCCCATCCTCGAAGCTGGGGACGCGGCAGCCACTCTCCACCCGGGCTGGCGCCACCCGTCACCTCTGGACCCCACGAGGCCATGACCCGGCCCAGCCACAAGCAGTCAGTCCAGAGCGAAGAGGCAGGACAGGTGACCCCGGTCAGGGCTTGCCGCCCCCCACAGGTGCTGCTGCCCCCTCCGCCCAGGCGCAGCGCACCTCTCGAGTGGGGGGCTCTGAGGCCAAACGCCAACTGCTATTCTGCTCACAGCCAAGATGGCCCAGGCCAGGTGAGTGCCCACGCTGCCCGCCTGCTCCAGGCCACCGCCGCCTCTGGGGCTCAACTCCACGCCACTCTGGCCGCACCGGTCAGGCTGCGGGACTGGACCACGTGGTTGAGAGACACAGTGAATCACCAAAAAGCAACAGAAACGGCAGCTCTCTCAAAGCCCGCTGTGGGCCCAGCTGGTCTGCACGACCTCTCTGCGTCCCCGCTCCCTGATGTCACAGCCCAGGAAGCGAGTCCTTGAGAGCGACTCCCCATGGTGGCAGGGCTGCAGGTGCTCTCCAGAGCGAGAATCTTCAGCACCCCACTTCAATCACGACAGCCACACCCCCATCACTCACCAGCCTCCGCTGGCTCCTCAACACTGCCCCCCAAACTCAAAAGACAAAGCTGAGCACCCTGGCCTGCTGTGCCCGACTCCCCTCACCTGAGTCCAGCTCCCCCCAACCCCCACAGGGGCTCAGGAACACCCTCCAGGCACAGGACGTGGTCTGCAGAGGGTCCTGCTGGGCGGGTGCGGGGAGCAGGGGGCGAGGGCACAGGCAGGACCCGGCTGGCTCGGCCAATGGTCACATCCCCACACGAGATACAACCGATGTACAAGGGGCCACCCGCACCCGGGCAAACAAAACTGCCTCTGCACTTGCAACCACAGAGGAGGACCCTGGCCCACGCCCTGGCCACACTGCCCCAGACGGAGAGTGTGGCCACGTGGGTGCCCTGGGGCGACTGTCCTCTCAGGTCAGCCTGAAGCCCCCAGCCGGCCTTGGCCCCAGCTCCCTCCCAGACACCCTCCTGGGTCCTTGTCTGTGCTGTGCTAGATTGCTCTGCAGCACCAGGGACTCGCAGGGCAGTGCTCACGAGCATGCATGCAGGCAGAGGGGCTGTTTCGGGGGCGGCCGTCAGAGTGACCACAGGATGCCGGCCAGGACCCGAGAGTCTCCCGGAGCCCGCCAGCAGGCAGCCTCCCCCTGAGGACTTCTGCAAATACCGCTTTCAAAAAGCAACAAAAAGTTGCTCGAAGGCCACGGGCTGGCACTAGCGCCGCACGCGGTGCCAAGAGCAATAAAGACCCAGGAGACTCCCCCACTGCTCGGCAGGGCTCTACCCGAGGGCTCTACCTGTCACGGCGCCCGGTCCCTAAGCCCCCAGGTCCCTCAGCGCAGGTGAGCGAGAGGACGCGGAGCCCGGAGTCGCCCGAAGCCGCGCGGATACACGCGCGGGGGGACGGAAACCATCTCTCCGGGAGCACGGGACGCCTCCACGCCGCGGCACTCCCAGGAAGTCAACTTTGCCATGCGTCGAGAAGTTCCATGGAGGCAGACAAAATGGGTCTCAGGAGCCAGAGCGGGGGCTCTCGACATTGGGGCGGCGCCGCCGGCGCCCCTCGTCCCTGCCGGGGTCCCGCGGCGCCCGCTCCACGCGCGACGCCGCGGCGCAAATGAATGGCGGTGGCGGCGTCGGGACGTCCCGGCCCCGGCCCCGGGAGAACCTACTTGAGCCCGGGGCGCGGGGGGCGCGCGTCCGCCCCGCTCCCGGCCGCTGCTCGTCCCCGCCGCCCCCTCCCGGCCGCCCCCCGGCCCGGAACCCGGCCCGCGCCGCGCGCCCCCCGCCCGCCGCCCGCGGCGGACCCGGCCCCCGGCCCGCGCGCCCCCGCGCGCTTCCGTCCAGCAAAGTGCGGGGGGCCTGGCGGGGGAGGGGAGTACCTCGTACAGCTCCTCGGAGGCCATGGCGCGAGGGCGGGCGACTCGGGCGGGGCGCCGCGCCGCGGGCGGCCGCACTTTGTTCGGGGGTCCCGGCCGGGCCTGGCCCTGCCCGCCGCGGCGCGGACGGCTGGCCTGGGGCGGGGGTGCGCGGGCGGCTGCGCCACGCGCCCCGCGCCCGCTGCGCTCGCCCCTGGCGCTCAGTGCCCGGCGGGCCGGCCGGGGCGCGGGCTCATGGCGCGCCGCCGCCGGGCGGGCGGGCGGGTGCGGTGCGGGCGGCGCGGCTCCCCCTCTCCGCGAGCGCAGGAGCTTCCTACTTGCGACCGACGCCGGCCCCGCCGACTGAGCATGCCCAGTGCGGCCGCCGGGCCCCGCGCCGAGCGCCGCGCTCCGGGTTTTCGGGCCGCCCGCGCGGGCGGGGCGGGCGGGCGGCAGGAAGGGGAGGAGCCGCGCGGGCGGGCGGGGCGGCGGGCGGGGCCCGTTCCTCCCGGCGGCCTCCCGCGCGCGCCGCCCCGACGGGCGCCGGCCGCGGGTCCCGGGTCGCGGCGCCAAGCGGCCGCCCGCGCCGCAGTCGCAGCCGAAGCCACAGCCGCAGCCGCAGCCGCAGCCCCGACGGCGGCGCCCGGCTCGTGGAGCCGCGGTCCCCGGCGGCGTGGCCAGCGGAACCCGCGGAGGGAGCCCCGCGGAAACCCGCCCTCCCGCGGGCCCGCCCCCCAGGCGGCCGGGTGGCCCGGGGGCGGCGGGCGCTCGCTCCGCAGCTTCCTCCCCGAGCGTCCCGCCCCGAGGGGGAGCGGCGGCGAGGAGGGCCCGAATCTGGGCCCCGGGGAGGCCCGGGTGCCCAAGGACCGAGCCGTCCGGGCGGATCAGTGAGGGGGTCGGGGCAAACAGCCCCACGGCGGCCTCCGGGTACATCTGCGGGAGCCGGGGTATTCCCCTCCCGGGTGGCCTCGGGCCGGGGTCCCCCAGCCCCTGGCCGCCCCGCCCTTCCCGCTGCTGGCGGCGGCGCTCCAGCCCCGAAAGACAGAGTCTTTCGCGACCCCTGCCCCCTCCACCTGGAAGCCGCACGTCCTCTCCGGGCACGCGCTCCCGGTGCCCTGGGCCAGGCTCCCGCCTCCCCTTCCTTGCTAGCGCCGGGTTCGACCGCGTCCCGAAGGCGCAGCAAGACAAGAACGCGCGGCGCCGGGCAAGCCCCGCTGGCTAACTGCCCCCGGAAACTGGCCCTTAAGTCCCCTCAAGTCCCTCACACCATTCTCTTCGCGAAGGGGCCTCTACCCGCGAGTCCTCTCCCCGGAAAGTCCCCCCAGCTCCAGCCTGACGTCCCCTGTGTCACGCCAGGGCAGAAAGCTGCGCCCTTCACCAGAGCCCCAGGCTCCGCCGCGGCGCTGACCCCCAGTAGTCCTAGCTGCTCACTCCCCTCCGCCACCCACATTTCTGCACGTCCTGGGGTCTCCCCATCTCATCTGCAGATTTCACCCTCCAGCCCCTACCCCATTCTCTGCCCACACAGCAGTTTCATCCCGCGAGCGGGAATCCCGGTGTCCACAATACGGGCGGTGCCCACGCGTGACGCCTGCACCAAATGCTTTGACGACTGAGTCTCCTCCCTCAAACAAAGCCCCACCTTCGCCACCAACCCAAGGTCCCCCCAAGTTCTACCCCCTCCCGCGAAGGCTCAGACAGCTCTCCCCCGAGTATCAGCGCCTCTTTCCTCGGCATTCCCCTCTTTGCGGGACTCGGTTATGTTAACCCCGGGGCGAACTGGGTCTTCACCTGCGAAGACCCAGAGCACGGAGGGCACGCTCGTGCAGGGGCCCCGAAACTCCCAGAGATGTTAGAACCACACAAGCAGGCCGAAAACAAAGGGTCCCCCCATACAGACGGAGCGGACACCTCGCACACCAGCCTGGGCACCCCACATATTCACACCCGTCTCCCCGTTCCTCACGGCCAGCCCCACGTGTCTCCATCACAGCGCAAGGTTAGCACTGGCCGGTGACCCTAAGCGCGGCTCCGGACACGTTAACCCCGGAACCTCCCGTCCTATCTCATGGCCCAGGGCAGGAAACGGGGACAGAGCAGTGCCCCCACCTTCAGGGGGCGAGCGGTGACGCAGGTGGACGGCTACGGTTAAGGCGGCGCTTCTGACTGTGGTCAAGGGGGAGGGAGGGACCGCACCTAGCAAAGGTGACTCCCAAGCAGCCCACAGACGCCGTCTTCAGTCCGAATTGCGCCTCTGCGGCCAGCGCGGGCAGCACCAAAGGGGCGTCTCCGGGGCGTACAGGGAGCTCCCCCCAAGAAGCAGGAGGCGGCCTCTCTCAGCCTCCGCCCAGGCGCCCCTCCTCCGGGTCGGCCTCCCCCTACTCCCCCCGCGAGGGCTCGGCCACGGCGCCCCGGGGCCCAGACTGGGAGGATCTGCGCGGCAAGCCGTCCCTCTCCGCTGCCCCCCACCCACGCGCGGGGGCGCGCCCGCGTGACCCCGCCTCTCGGCGCCACGTGCCTTTCTTTTAAGCCAATTCTGCTTCCTTCCCTCGCTTTTTCCTCTCAACGGCATTTCGAAGCGGAGGTGAATGCGCCCAGGGTCGCTGAGCGGCGCTGAACCTGCGCCACCTTCACGAAAGAGTGAAGTTTCGGCAGTTACCATGACCACGTGTGTGGGTGCCGAGAATGGCGGAGAAAGTGGCATCACAGCCCTAGAAACGCAGTCAAGAAGTCACCGCATCCACCCCAAATACGCGCAGCCGGGACGCGCGGCCAGACCCGCGCCGGGCGCAGGGGCCCGCGGTGGCCAGACCAGCGCGGCCGCCATGCGCGTCTCTTACCGCGGTGGGGGCCTCGGACCCGGCTCACTCCTTCTCGCCGTAGATCCGAACCGGCAGCCCGCGGCCGGCGCCGCCCCAGGCACGGCTCGGCGGGCCGGCGGACAAAGCCATTCCCCTTCGAGACAGCACGAGGGCGAGAAGCTTAAATTAGGGGTCCCTTTTCCGACTGCGAGGCCCCACAGCTCCTCTCGCCGAGAACCGGCGCCTTTCTCCCAGGAATCTGCATATGAGCATCTGCATCTGAATCCCAGGCCAGCCGGGGGTGGGACTGGAAAGACAAAGGCAGGCAACACGTGGGGGCTTAGCTCTCCACCCCGAGCCATTTCTGGGCTGACTGGGGCACAGAGCTGCGGGTGAGGACTCCCTTCCTCTGCTCTGCACCCCGAAGACTTGGTCCATCCATGGTGACGGCCTCCGAAGTGGGATGCGGGTTTGTATGAAGCGGTGACCTGTGTCTGCGCCACACAGCGCCGGAGAGGAGTCACACCCCGCTTGCTGCAGCGTGCGCGCCACACGTCTGTGGGGTTCCTCGCAGTCCCCTGCCCAAAGGAAGGACAGTTCAAGGCCGAGGGGGACAGAGAGACCTAGACGCAGGCCCCGCGCCGACCCAGAAGCCAGGTTCTGCCTCCCCAGAGCTTCAGCTGCACCCTGAATCCTTTTACCTCCAACCCCTGACCTCTGACCCCTGGTTTCAGGGCTGCTTCCCTTCCGGGCCACTTCCCTGTCACCGCGGCCGGCCAGCCCACCCCACCGGCTCCCAGGTGCCATCGCTTCGCTGCCATCTCATCCCCACTCCAGCCCGCTGCTTCCTGACCACGTCTGCCGTTTATTGAAGCTCTTTCGATGACGTCAGTCACATCCGAGGTCACCCCATCTTTGTCAGTCACATCCGAGGTCACTCCATCTGTGTCAGTCACACCAAGGTCTCCCCATCTTTGTCAGTCACAGCCGAGGTCACCCCATCTTTGTCAGTCACAGCCAAGGTCACCCCATCTTGTCAGTCACATCCGAGGTCTCCCCATCTGTGTCAGTCACACCGAGGTCTCCCCATCTGTGTCAGTCACACCGAGGTCTCCCCATCTGTGTCAGTCACACCGAGGTCTCCCCATCTTTGTCAGTCACACCGAGGTCTCCCCATCTTTGTCGGTCACATCCGAGGTCACCCCATCTTTGTCGGTCACATCCGAGGTCTCCCCATCCTTGTCAGTCACATCTGAGGTCACCCCATGTCCCCTTGGGCTTAGAAGCCACCATTGCCCACACCCACTCATGATGAAGGGTCACTCTTTCTCCACGGGGTTGGGGGTTCCCGACAGCCCCCGCCCTTGCAGCCCTGGCCTCGGCCCACGTCCTGCTTCTGACCTAAGTCGCTGATCAAGAGCGGTGTCCCTGGCCCCACCTTCTGGAAAGAGAAGACAAGCAAAAGTCCCGAAAAGTCCTAGAGACCCGAGCCAACAGCCCCAGCCCAGTGGGGACTGGACTTGAATTCCTACGAGAACTCAAAAGGAACGTCCCTGAATCGCAGGGGTGGGTCATGTGTCGGCAACCCAGTGAGACCGTGCAGCCAGCCTCTACTGTCCAGGGACCAGGCGGTCAGTGAGAGAGAGGTCAGCGTCTGGCCAGGAAGGAAAAATGGGAACACCAAGCCCCCAAAGCAGTGGACGCTGAGCCAGCCCAGGACCAGAGTAAGTGGGGTTCAGTGTGAGGTTCAGAGCCCGTGAACTTCGTGGTGATGTGGAGAGAGGGAGGATAAAGGCGCAAGAGGGGAGTCCCAGGCTGGCCATGAGGCACCCTAGGGGCAGCAGCCATGCGGGGCACCAGAGCAAAAATAACCAGTTGGGGAGATCTCAAGTTACACAGCGAAAGGAGGTACAAGAAGCTTTAAAAAATTCCTAAGAAAGGGAAAAAATATTCCCACAACAGACCACCACCAAGGCATGAACTGATACTCAAGACATAAAAACTGACACAGCCCAGTGATGGAAAAATACACAGTCCAGATCAATAAACAGGCAGCAGAGCAGAACAGGCAATTCACCAAAGAGGGCCTCCCTGGTGGCGCAACGGGCTAAGTCTCAGCACTATGAAGCCATCTCAGCCGCTGCAGCACGAGTTCGATCCCTGGCCAGGGAGCTTCCCACATGGCGCAGCAGACCTCTCCTGTCTCCCTGCTGCTCCCCTCAGCAGTGCACTTTAGTAGATCCACCTGTTCTGCTCCCCACTCTGTCTCTGGGGAGCCCTCTCACCACCCCGCACCTCTGGCCTAGACCCCAATGCTTGTATGCATAAATAAATAAATCTTATAAATACATTCACCAGAAAAGAGACCCAGAGGCCGAAGGATAAATCCAAAAATGCCCACTGTTTCGCCAACAAGACAGACGGGTAAAATCACAGCAAGACAGTAGGAGTTCAAAAGCCCCCAACACGGTACCGGGGAGGATCCAGGGAAGGGGCCATGCCAGAAAGAGACTGGGTATTGATGTAACCGCCAACTTGATAGTGAAATACAAAGGCCGCAGCCACGGCCAACACCAGGAGGGTCTGAGGCTAAGAGGGAGGAGAAGGAGACAAAGTGGCATCAGGGCAATGGGCAAAACCCAACTATTTTATTTTATTTATTTAAAAGATTTATTTATATATACAAGCCGGGGTACAGGCCAGAGGCATGGGGCGGCTAGAGGGTTCACCAGAGACAGAGTGGGAAGCAGAACAGGCAGATCAGAAATACACTGCTGAGGGGAGCAGCGGGCGAGGCAGGAGAGGTCTGCCGCACCATGTGGGATTCTCCCCAGCTGGGCATCGAATTCACATCACACGCTTCCGACAGCTCCACAGCGCAGCACTCAACCGCTGCGCCACCAGGGAGGCCCATTTATTTTTTTTAAAGGTTATTTATTTATGCATACAAGACCTGGGGTGCAGGCCAGAGTTGCGGGGTGGCGAGAGGACTCCCCAGAGACAGAACGGGGAGCAGAACAGGCAGATCCACTGAAATCCACTGCTGAGGGGAGCAGCAGGGAGACAGGAGGGGTCTGCTGCGCCCTGTGGGAAGCTCCCTGGCCGGGGATCGAACTCATGCTGCAGTGGCTGCAGACAGCTTCATAGTGCTGAGACTTGACCCCTGCGCCACCAAAGAGGGCCCACAGTATTGTTGAAATGATGCAGTTGGACGGGATGGATCCAAAAACAGAAAGCCGTTTCCTTACACAAACGTGTGCGTAGATCACACAACCGTATCCACACACACACGTGTATCATGCGCTAGTATGTAAACATTTCTTACGTTTGCATCAAGATCGGCATTCTGAAAAGCAAAGTTTGGGAGCAGTAGCTGACATCTACAACGCTGGACTGTTGAGTACATGGATTATATCTAACTGGCATATCATGTACGAATTACACTCATTACACAGGGATGGGGTTGCCAAGATGCTCTGAAAACTGTTTCCTTAAATAATTTAACGTGCCTGATTCGTCGCACAAGTTTTTTCTCTGTAAATATCCCAAAGGTGTTCAGAACAGGTTCCCTTCTGAACGGCCCCCTCTCCCTGAGTCCCATGTTTTGGGCTAATGAGGATTGATGGTGGGTCCTTTAAGTCTTTTCTCTCCAAAGAACACAGGCGCGTTTCCAGAGAACTAACGAACCACACAAATGGATTGCCGTTTAATTTGGTCAATAGCAACATTAAAAAAAAAAAAAAACAAAAAACACCAGAAGCTAGAAGCACTTGCCGCTGCTAGCAACTATTCCAAGCACTTTACAAATATTAACCTCTTGAATTTGACCGGCACCTCATTAAAACCCCAATATTCACAAAGAGCCTACGTAATTGACACATCCCCCCATAAAGTGCCTTTGGAATAAACTCTGTGGTCAGTCTCTATCCCTAATAAGAGGGGAGTCCACGTTCGTATCCTCATCCAGGTCACTCTTGGGCCTGAGCTTTAAGTCACAGTCAGTCACTCAACAAACATCTGTTGACTGCTAGTGCTGTGCCTGGCCCCTGTGGGGGATTCTGTGCAGCTGATGGTACAAACGCAGGTGTACAGTCCTGCTCGCTTGGGGCAGCACGCAGCCTAAAGCAGACGGTCCACAGTAAATCACCAGGGAGAAAGTCTTAGTTAGAAATCAAGGGAACTCACAGGAAAATGAGCACGGATGACCTGGTGTGAGTTGGCCGCTGCTTCTTCCGGAGGACACTCATCCAGGACAGGCATCTCCGCAGCCTCGCTCGGCCGGGACTGGTCCAGGGCTGTCTTTGCTGCCCATAACCATGGCCGCCGGGTGTCCTGTAGACTGTCCCTCACCTGGGGTTTGTGGGACGGGTAATGTATAGGGGAGGGAGGCCACAAGACGATGTCTTTGTCATCACCTCACGAAGGACCCACACAACCATCACTGTTGAAATGACCTCGGTCACCAGGCGGAAGTGACACGGCCAGTTCCTAGTCTTCCTGGCCTAGGTTCCTTGGAGAGGGGTTCCAGCGGGCGCCTAAATTCACACCCCCATGGGAGAGGAGTAGCTGTCACCATGCCTTGATCCTCCTCTTCCTCCAAATGTGAATTTATTTAATCATTTATTTTTATCAGCAGGGACTATGGTCCCACATTTTGGATGGCAATCCTTAATTCTTTATTTTGTTGCTTGGATTGTCCAGCTTTGGCCACTGAGAGCCCCCTCCTACGCTCTGTGACAGACTCTGTAACTTTAGGGCGTGTGTGTTTGAGAACTTCCTCTCTCTGACACTACCTAATGCCACTCTCGTCTCGTATGTTTTCTGCCCATGTCTAGAACCAGCCAGTTGTCAAGGAAGCACTGGTTCCTTTTAATTGAAGAGTCATGTTAAAAAACCAAGAGGCAGTGCCGGGGTCCTCACTGCTCCTGGGGCCTCTTTAGCTTGGGATAAGGTCCTACTTGACCGTGTGAGCTAAAGGTTGGAGGATGACCAGGTAAGAGGGTGACGGAGGTGGTCCCG
Organism: Scalopus aquaticus; assembly: GCA_004024925.1. Classification (NCBI taxonomy): domain Eukaryota; kingdom Metazoa; phylum Chordata; class Mammalia; order Eulipotyphla; family Talpidae; genus Scalopus; species Scalopus aquaticus. The sequence goes on from PVIJ01007665.1 coordinate 27,539, forward strand.
GTGGGGAAGGACTGTGCAAAAGTCTAGGTATGGAAGGAGCACAGTTCCCAGAATCTGAAAAAGCTGGAGAAGCTGGAATTCATGGAGCAGGAAAAGAGACATAAAGCAGGATTAAGAGGAAGCTGAGTCTTGACAATGTGCTGGGTCCCTCAAGCAACGATCCGATGAGTATTTTCTAAAAGGTTGGCCCTGTGAGTCCCTGGGGAATAACTGCACTGCCACTTTAATGTGGATGCTTTTTTTAAAAAAGATCCCGGGTTATATCAAATTTTGTTGACATCAGGTAGGCATTCAACATGGCTGGCGTTGGACCTTTGACCTTGAGAAGCAGCAACAGGGACTCCTCCCCTTGGTTTCTATTACAAAGGAAAAGCTTTCACCATAAGGAATGAAATTTGCTCAAGTCGTTAGAGCAAATTAGATTTAATCAAATTCAGGAAGTTCCTTTCTAATTCTAGCTTTCTCAAATTTTTTATTAAAGCATGAATGGATATTAAATTTTATCATCTATCGAAACAGCCTTATGCTTTTATTCCTTTGTAAACATGTCGACTTATATTACTTTTTAATTTGAAGCCACCTTCTTTTTCTGGAATAAACCAAATTTGCTTTTGTTGCATTATCCTTTTTATAAATTGCTAAATTGGTTACACTAATAATGTGTTCAGGATTTTGAATCCACAGTCATGAGAAAGATTGGCTGGAAAATTTCCTTGTCAGGTATTGTTATCAGGGCTAAGTGTGTCTCATCAGAAGAGCTGCCACAGCCCCCTCTTACCCAGCTTTCACTTTCTGTGTGAATACCATTGTTTCTTTATTATTTTCAATTTTTTTTAACATAGAAGAGCTGGGTGTAGCCCAGAGGTGGGGGTTGAGAGGATGCCCCAGAGACAGAGTGGGGAAGAGAACAGGCAGATCCACTGAAATCCACTGCTGAGGGGAGCAGTAGGGAGACAGAAGAGGTCTGTTGCGCCCTGTGGGAAGCTCCCTGGTCGGGGATCAGAATCAGGACACAGGGATGACAACCTGACACTGACCCCTAGGCTACCGGGGCGGGGGGTCTCCATTGTTTCTTCTTTTAATACCTGCATGTATTTGCTTATAAAGCCATCTGGTCCTGAGCTTTTCTGATGGAAGACTTTACAGATTAAAAGATTTTAGTAAAGGGGGCCTTCCCGGTGGCGCAGCGGTTGAGCGCTGCGCTGTGGAGCTGTTGGCCGCGAGCGATGCCGGTTCGACGCCCAGCTGGGGAGAATCCCACATGGTGTGGCAGACCTCTCCTGCCTCGCCCGCTGCTCTCCTCAGCAGTGTATTTCTGATCTGCCTGTTCTGCTCCCCACTCTGTCTCTGGTGAACCCTCTCGCCGCCCCACACCTCTGGCCTGTACCCCAGCCTGTATATATATAAATAAATAAATAAATAATTCTAAAAAAAAAAGATTTTAGTAAAGGATAGTCAGACCTCATTAGCTTCCTATGTCTGTTTTATCTAAATGTTCACATTCATTGACGTAAAATCGTTGAGAACATCTCAGCATTGTAGGGTCTGTAGTAGTGTCTCCTCTTACTCCATCAGAACAGCTGACCGTGCAGCCAGGGCTGTTAGACACGTGGCCTCTGCAAAGGGCCCGCTTGGCGGTACTGACTTGTGCGTTGGAAATGCCTGTTCTCTTCCTTCTGCTCCTAACGTTCCACTGACTACTGAAAATGACTTTGTCATTTCAGTCCTCGGGGCAGCCTTGAGTACCTGAGCCAGTAGCTGCTCTGCACAGCTCAGGCCGCCAGGCAGTGTGGCGCCTCCGCCCTCCCTAACACCCTCACACCCTCTGGTCTCCTCTGGCTTCCTCCTCCCCCGTGGATTGTTCAGACTATGTCTCTTAACCTCAGAGTATAGGGTGATGGGTGGAGGGTGCTGAAGAAGTTCAAAAATTTAAGGCTTGGACCTAATAGGAGAACCACAGTGCCACAGACACGAACAGGGACTCAGCAAACGCTTGTTTAGAGACAATAAGAGAATCCGATCTGACATAAATCAACATGAAAGCCTTGAGTGCAGATTTATTTCTGCAACGTACTTCTTGAAAGGCAAGGGCAAGTCTCAGCACCACCTCACTGGTTTCCCTGTGAGTGGAGACGGCACTGGCACGGCCCCCTGCAGCAGTCCCAGGTCAGGTCAGGCTCCAGCAGCCAGTGCCAGGCTGGGCCCCTGGGGGTGCTGCAGTGTCCGGGTAAACCGAGCACCAGGAGGCACTTGTAGGGGCCACGCAGACTAGAGAGAGAGCTGTAGTGTCCTCAGAGGGGCCAAGGACCCTGCGTGAGGGGCAGCCAGCGACCTTGGATAGCGTGAGCAGAAGGAGACGTCAGACCTGGGTTTCCGGAAGCAGGAGAGCAGAGAGGAGAAGACGACGGACTGCAGAGAAGGGCGACTCCAGCACAGAACCAGCTCCCTGGAGGCCAGTGAGTCTCAGGCTGTCACGTCACGGCTTGAGTCCAATCCCCGGCCAGGGAGCTGACCCACAAGGCGCAGCAGACCTCTCCTGTCTCCCCGCTGCTCCCCTCAGCAGTGGGTTTCAGTGGATCCGCCTGTTCTGCTCCCCACTCTGGGGAGTCCTCTCACCCCCACACCTCTGGCCTGCACCCCAGCTCTTGTATGCATAAACAAGTAAATCTTTAAAAAAAAAGTGGACCAGTAGGCACGGCCAAATGCTGCCAAACCAGTGTGAGCCAAACACTGCTTCATCTTCTGCACGTTGGGGCGATATAGAGAATCCGAAGAGCTTTTCAGGAGCTCCCACGTTACACGGGATTCAATGAATGGGTTGTTTTCAAGGGGAGATATTTATTTCTAATTAGAGTGATCAAATATTGATCTCACAAATAGGAGGGCTGCGCCTTCGGCATGTCAAAGCCCACACCGGAGCCGAGCTGGACAGTGGAGACGATCTTAAGATAAAGAGTGGAGGGGAACAGCTTTCATACTGAATATCCTGTCTTCTAAGTGGACCCATTCATGTATTTAATCACCCAGAGGTCAAAGTGCAAACCTCAACTATCCTTTGTTCTATTTGTCACAAAATCTAAATGAGGGTCTCCCTGGTGGCCTAGGGGTTGAGTCTCAGGCTATCAGTAGCCACTGTGGCCTGAGTTCAATCCCTGGCCAGGGAGCTGACCCACAGGACACAGCAGACCTCTCCTGTCTCCCTGCTGCTCACAGTTTGAGTCAGCAGGACGCCAAAGGGGGGCGGGCAGCAGAACCCCGATTTCCCCCTGGGGCTCCCATCTCCACCTTCCTGTTCCCTGCTGGGGGCCAGCGCTCATCAGCCTGCAGTCAGAAACTCAGCAACGCCAATCTCAAGGTTGTCCTGGCAGCAGAGGAGGAGATGCTGGCCTCACAGCAGCCAGACCTCCACCTGGCCCCTCTTGCCCGGATGATGGGGAAGGTTCCTGCTCTGCCCCCGCCCTGGTCCCCTGGGGGCATCAATTTCGGAGGAGCCTGTCCAGAGCCCAGGCCCACTGCTAACTGGCCCCCCCAGGGCTCCTTGGGGTCGGCCCCCCTGCGCTGGAGAACCTATTTAAGCGGCTGCAGAAATAGCGCTGTCCCCAGGCTGGCCTGCAGCTGTGGCCTTGCCCTGTTTCCTAAATCCAACTGGGCCCCGAGCCAGCAGAGCAGGCAGAGGCTGAGCCGCCCGCGGCATGTTAATGGCCCGCCGCATGGGCAGGGAGGGCCCCAGCAGCCTGCCCCTCCAAAGTGGCCCTGCTGTCCCCACGGGAGACGTCTGGAAGCAGGATTGGCTGCATGGGGATAAAAGTGGGGGGCCCGGGGGAGGTGCCTGTCGTGTGACCCCAGCTCACTGTGTCCTTCCCCAGCTCCCAGGGTGCCTCTGCAGGAAGAGGGATATGTCCCCCCACTCACATTGTTCTCGTAAATTATACCCCCCAGCCCCCCCACCGCGATCCTTGTGAATTGTCCCGATACGCAGCAGCCCCGTCCACAGGAAGCGTGTCTGCGCGCGTTTCATGGAGAGGGCGGGAGCTCAGCGGGAGCACACGTGAATGTTCAGGTAAGTGCTTTGGGGAGACCTGCGCCCCTGCTGTGGCTGCCTGGGCCTCGGGTATAGGGGCAGGGTCTGAACCTCAGAAAAAGTAAGTCGAGCCACCAAACACCTGGGTGCAGTAGCAGGTTTCCTAAAGCACATCCACCCACCTACCCGTCTGTCCACCCCCACTCCTGTCCATCCACCCATCCACCCTTCCATCCATCCGTCCATCCATCGTTCCGTCCGTCCACCTACCCACCTATCCACCCACCCGTCCATCAATCCACCCACCCGTCCATCCGTCCATCTGTCCATCCGTCCATCTACTCATACATCCACTCATCCACTCACCCACCCTAAATGACAGTGAAGTCCCCCCCGCTGGGCGTGGGGCTGGCACACAGAGCCCCTGCCTCTGGGCTGCATGCTCGTTCGACGCAGAACCACGGGCGCATTTGCAAAGTCCAACATTTTCTTTTCAGGTGCTCAGAGGAGCCCTCATCTGCTTGAAGAAATAGGGGTGGGCAAGGACGGCCTCAGGCATGGTTTCATAGACCTGGGATCACGGAGACTGATTCCCAAACACTGACGCATCCAGTGAGCCCACAGGGAAGCCCCTTCCCGCCGCCTTCAGTCTCCTCTGCAGATGAGCAGCTTTGCCCTAGCTGGGGTGACCACATTTTTACTTAAATCTCAGTAAGGGGTAGACGTAATTCTGGAGAGAAAGAAACCCAAATTTTGACAGCAGGCACCCTGAGCTATGAGACTATGAGTAATTTCTTCTCTATCAATATTTCCAATGTATTGTGACACACTCTTCTCTTTTATTTATGCATACAAGAACTGGGGTGTAGGGCCTCCCTGGTGGTGCAGCGGTTGAGCGCTGCGCTGTGGAGCTGTCGGCAGCGCGCAATGCCGGTTCGAAGCCCGGCCAGGGAGATTCCCACATGGCGAAGCAGACCTCACCTGCCTCACCCGCTGCTCCCCTCAGTAGTGTATCTCTGATTTGCCTGTTCTGCTCCCCACTCTGTCTCTGGTGAACCCTCTCGCTGCCCCATGCCTCTGGCCTGTACCCCAGCTTTTATGTATAAATAAATCTTTAAAAAAACAAAACAAAACAAGAACTGGGGTGTAGACCGTAGGTGGGGGTGTGTGAGAGGATTCACCAAAGACAGAGTGGGGAGCAGAACAGGCGGATAGAGCAGCGGGGAGACGAGAGGTCTGCTGTACCATGTGGGAAGCTCCCTGGTTGAGGATCGAACTCGTGCTGCAGTGGCTGCCAATAGCTTCACAGTGCTGAGACTTAACCCCTTGTGCCCCTGGGGAGGCCCTGCTTCCTCTCTTTCTGTCCAGCACAGGAGTGACCCGTACCTCTTTCTCCTCCTGACTTAGCTGAGCACAGTTCCCTATAGGTTCCTTCTACAGGCTAGAGGATGAACTAGCAGGATTTCACCTTTCCTTTTTCAAGGCTGAGCAATATTCCACACCTGTAGGGGACCACATCTTCTTTATCCATTTGTCAGCTGGGGATACTTAGGTTTTTCTTTTTCCCTCTCAGACCACGCTGACTCGACCCTGGTTTACACACCATAGAATGTGGGGTGTTCAGCTCCCACCCACACGTGCACAAGCCTCACTTACCCTCCCCCACCCCAGGTGCTCCAGGAGAGAAGGCAGGGAGAAGCTGTGGTGTCCAGTCAAGGCTGTACTACCGGCCCTGACACAGATGAGACAAGCCTCTGAGCCAAGTGCACGGCCAAGGCCTCGGCGCCTAGCACACCCGCCATGGAGGCTGGCCCGGCTGCAGCACCCGGGTCCGTCACGTTTCGTCTTGACAGAGCTCAGACTCGGAGCCCTCGTGCACTTGGCCTGGCCCCGTGGGGTGGCCCGGGCCCCATGATGCTGGCCCCGGACGAGGTGTCCCCATGCCCCGGACGTGGGGTGGCGGCGGCCACCTACCTTGCTGGCTTCGCTGGAAGGAGGCTGCCATTTCTCCTGAGGTTTGTGGAGTGACTCCGGGTTACAGAAAGGCAGGCTGCTGCTCAGGCCCTGGGGGCAGGAGGGGGGCGGCGGGTGAGTCCCGGCCTCATGTTTGCAGGCGTCCGGGGAGGCATCTGGGGGGGCACCTGGGGGGGGACCTGAGCGGGAGGACACCTGGCTGGACAGGTGGGTGTGTGCTCCTCGCCCTCAGCCTGAGGGTCGACCCGTGCACTGTGCGGTGTGAGTGTGAGCATGTGAGTGTGAGTGCGCGTGTGTGGTGTGTGGGGCTGTGTGCTGTGGGTGTGAGCATGTGTGTGCAGTGTGGGGACACCCCAGGGCAGCTGCAGGGTGTCTGTATGTGGAGAAAAGGGGCCCCCGCACGGCTGTCCTGGCCACTCTGGAGTTTACGAGTCTGTGGCTGGCGGCCGCATCGGACACCGAGGAGGAGCCCTGGACACGGAGATAATGGCCATGGTGCCCCTGAGAGGACTTGAGGCCCAGGGGGGAGCGGGGGCTGGCACGGGGAGTGGGAGTGGGGGGAGCCGGCACGCAGGTCTGCGCAGGTGACTGGGCGGCGGGAATGGCGTGGACGGCCCGTGGCCAGCTCAGTGCGCCAAGCTGGCCTGGGCTGCAGAGAACTAAGTTCCCACTTGCCCTGTCCCGGGGCGCGTGGAACGAAGGGCCGGAGCACCCGGGGCCCTGGACGCGTCCTGGAGGGGAAGGCTGCCCGGCTCTCTGCCGCCAGAGCCAACGGCCCAAGGACTCCTGGACCAGCCCTGGTGCCAGGGCTCCCTGCCCGCTCCAGGCGAGGGTCCAGGAGCCCCCAGAGCAGCATGGACGCCCTCCTCCCCGGCCCCCCCCACCAGCGTCGCAGTCCCTGGGTGGGTTCGCCTGCCACTGAGATGGGGCGGACTCTGGAGCCAGGAGGGCTGGAAGAGCCAGAAGGGCTGGAGGACCGGGGCTCAGGAGCTGGTCGCAGAGGCCAGCACCCCGGACAGCTGGGCGGTGGGAATGGCAATCTCCCCTCCGGCCTCACTTCACGGGTGCGGCTGAGATTAGGCAGAGTAACCGCAGAGGCGTGTGCAGGGGCGATAACCGCCCAGAAGAGGGCTCCCGCCAGGGCAGTGGAAGGCAGAGCTCGGCCCCGCCCGCCTAGCTGGCTCCAGCACGACCCGGGACCTCCGGCCAGAGAGGGGCTTCTCTGGTGACCTGGACACGCCTTGACACGCGGCGGGAGGAGGGGCCAGAGAGCTGCCCCCAGCACCCTGCCCAGACACTGTGGACAGTCCACCTGCCCTTTCCTTTCAGGGGCCCCCTGCAAAACCTGCATTTTGTTGGGCCCCCCTCCCCCCCTCCCCAGAACATACTACCCATCCCCACAGCAGGAGGCAGTTCTTTAGTGAAATTCAAGAGCAGAAGCCACAGCCCCTGGGGCTTCTGGTGACTCCCCCGACCTGAGAGGCTCTGAGCCTCTGGGGGGGGGGGGGGTTGAGCAGAAGGAGAATGGGGGGAGGGAAGCAGGAGGAAGATGGGGGGAAGGGAAGCAGGAGCCCCAGACTTTGAAAAAGCTCAGGAGCTGATGAAGGGGCCGGGGCGTTTCCCTGCCGCTCTGCCCCAGCCCGGCTCTCCAGGCCAGGCCAGGCCGAAAGGCGCGAGGCCGCCCCGTGCCCAGAGGAGCTTCGCTTCCACGGCCTCGGCTGGTGGACTGGAGGGCCCCGGGGCTGCAGCTGGGGAGCCCCTGGCCGGGCCGGCAGGCGCGCTGGGGGCTCAAGGACACATCTCAATGGCAGGATCACAGGCCAAGCGGCGCAGCGAGCTCTGAGTGCGCGCGCCCTGGGGCGAGGGGCAGCATTCGGGGGCTACCGCCCCCCAGCAAATAGCATAGCCCAATCCCTGTCCCGCGGGGTGGAGGGGAGCGGAGTCCCCAGAGAGGCGGCTGCGAGGGGTGGGGACTGGCGCTCTGTGGGCGGGGCAGGAGGGGGCGGCTGTAAACAGAGGTTTCCAGAGGGGAACGAGAGGGGAGGAAGGGAGGGGGGAGGGCTGCAGCACGGGGGTGGGAGCGGGAGGGCTGTTGTGGGGGGAGGGGTGCTGGCGGGGGAGGGGCGCACAGATGCGCAGGGATCCCGCCCACCCGCCCACCCGGAGCCCTGACCGAATGGTCAGCTGATGACACCCCAACGAAAAATGCGCCTGCTCATGGGAAGGCGCCCCTCACACAACAAGGGGCCCTCAGCTGTGACTGGGGGCTCTAGCAGCTCCAGGGTTGTCCAGCAGACCCTAACTTCGATGCATTTACTGGGGCTTTACCCCTGAAGCTCGGAGGGCAGCTGGGGGCCCGCCCCGGAGTCCTCCAGGCAGCCCTTGCAGTGTTTGCCTCCTGCGGACTGCAGGGCTGGGCTTCACCTGGTGGGGTCACTGCAGCCGGTGGACATTTGCACTCGAGCTGCCCGAACGGGCCTGGAAGCGCCATGGGGGTCAGCGGCAGGCAGCACAGGCCGAGGCCGGGCTGGGGCGGGCCGCCGCTCATGTTGCACCAACGTTTTTCCCCGGGCCCTTTCCTTCTCAGTTAATGGCAGGTGGACGGAGCCAGTAATCTGGAAGGACAGGACTTGCGTCCGCGGCATCTCTGAGGACCGCCTGCAGGGCCTCCGCGGGCTGTAGCTGCTCAGGCCAGGGGTCTGCTTTGGGGGGCGCCTCCTCCTGTGTGTTAGGCTGACGGACTGTGGCGCCTCTGCCTGCCCCACGGGCTCTTCTCGGCTCTGCTCTGCAGCCCAGGGTGTGGACACTCGGGAATTGGCCTCTTCTGCCCTCAGCTGGATTCACGGGAATGCAGGGCGGGAGCTGGGTGGTGTCAGGGCCTCCCTGGCCTGCTGTCCCTGGAGGTTAGTGTCTCCCCAGGGCTGCCCGCATCTTGGGGGTTCCCTAGCTCTGCCTCCCCCCCATAAATCATTTACTTCAAACTACCCAGCAGTGCTTGGGCCACCTCCCCTGCCCGCACCCTCTCTGGTCCTGTGTTAACAGCAGGACATTCAACAAAGGCTTCCTGGTTCAGCTAATTGGGGTCTGACGGCGCTGGTCTCCTCAAGGCCGGTTCCGTTCCAGGCGCGTGTGTCTCACTTGACCTGGGTCTGCGGCGAGGTCTCGGCCCGGGGTGGGGGTGGGGATCGGTCTTTCAGACATCTGAGTTCACTTTCAGATGATCTTACCTTTTTTTTTTTAAGACTGATTGATTGATCGATCGATTGATTTATGCATACAAGAGCTGAGGTGCAGGCCAGAGGGGTGGGGTTAGGAGGGTGAGAGGATTACCCAGAGACAGAGTGGGGAGCAGAACAGACAGATCCACTGAAATCCACTGCTGAGGGGAGCAGCGGGGAGACAGGAGAGGTCTGCTGCACCCTGCAGGAAGCTCCCTGGCGGGGATCGAACTCATGCCGCAGTGGCTGCCGACAGCTTCATAAGCTGACATTTGACCCCTGCGCCCCCAGGGAGGCCCAATCTGAGCGCTTTTCAATTCAAGACATTTTTTTCCTGGTGGGAGAGCTTCCTCAATGTCCCCTAGGACGTCAAAATTTCCAATCGGTATCCCTTTCTCCCGGCTACTTATTATCACTTTTCTTGTTCCACTTCTGTTCCTCAAGGTATTGCTCCCTTTGAAAGCTTGCCAAGTTATTGAAGACAAATTGGCAACACTGGCTGTGCTTCAGCCGGAACTGGATCCTCACCTGGTGCCAGGCTGGTGGCCGTCGGTGGTGCGTCCACACTGACCTGACCCTTCATACTGTTTTCCAAACCACCAGTGACCTCGGCATCTTAAAGTCTGTTCATTTTAACAGGTATTTGTGAACGCCCACCATGTGCAGGAGGGTCCTGGCAACTCAGAGTTCCCGACGGGAAGAACCCCAACATCCGGCTGCAGGTACAACAGAAACATCAGCAGCCCCTGGTTTTCTGGTTTAAATCAATCACGTTATGTTGGAAGACCCAGTCAGGCCGAATGTTTGGGACTAGGTTTCTCTCTTCTTTTCTAACCTTGTGAAACTGCTAAGAATTTGTCTGGCTGCTCATAAGTAATCTCCTTTTGTCTTGAGAGGAATTTGAGGATGTGAAATAAAACCCCAGGGCCCTGGCCTGGGGGTGTGTCCAGCAGGCCCCTGGCCAGGCTGGTGCCCGATGGGGCAGCACTGTCCAGGGCTAAGGGGCTCCCTGGCCCAGGCCGCCCTCCTGAGCCGCCGTGACAGGGACGTGGAGGCCGAGGCCAAGGACTCAGGGCTTTGCTGACCCCTGCGGGTGAGCTTGGCCGCCTCCGAGTTTTCTCTGGCAGCACAAGATTTTCCTTCTCTGTCATGGCAGTAGGAGACATATGGGGGAATGGCAAGAGATCTTCAAAATGAAATTTCGGGAGACACGTCAAGGAAGAGGTTGAGCTGCTGAAAGGCCACAGAATGTCCCACTGCAGGTGGACAGCGGCCTGCTCTGGGCGGCCTCAGGGCCGAGAGGCTCATCATGCCCTGTGACTGTCCCCGCTTGTCCTCCTGCGGCTCTCTCCTCTCCTTCCTCTCCTTCGCACCGGGGTCCTTTTGATTTCCTGCAGACAGCTCATTAACAGCTGTGGAAGGGAACACCCTATTGATGGAGGCAACTGAGCTCAGCCACCTCAGGCCTTGCGGGAGGCCTGCCACCACCCAGATGTGCCCACAGGCTTGGCTTCGCGGGCTTTCTGCACACACGAGAAGGTGGTGGTGACCCGCGGGCTGGACAGGCAGCTCCACTCCCCAGCAGCCGAGAGAGGGGCCGGTGAGGAGCCAGGCGAGCGCAGGAGCCAAAGGCGACACCCGAGTCCCCTTTTCAAAGCCTTGCAAGGATAGAGGCCAACAAATGTTAATTTGCTCTGGTTGCCTTCATTAAATAAAAAAGTTTGAACGATAAACTGCCTGGTCTCTGGGTAGCACAGACCGATCACCTTTTAAAGACCTTCATGTCTTTAAGATTAAAACAACAGTCAGGGAGTCCCTTCCAATCAGAAAAACAATGAAAACAAACACCAATTTTGTCACTGAAAAGCCGCCATGGGCTTGGCCCCTGAGGCAGCCCTCAATGCAGGACAGGGCCCTAGGGGGGCCCCAGCTGGGGGGAGTAGGGGGGCGGGCCGGCTCTGGACTCTCACTTCCACCCACCATCTTCTGGTTCTGGCCTGCAAGCTTGGCCTCTCTGCCCCCTGCTGGCAGCTCTCCCTTCCCCAAACTAGGGCTCCAGCTTCTGCCCTGCCCAGCGGGGGACTCTCACGGGGTCTTCCCAGCTCTTCTGTCTGCAGCACCCTCCGCCTCCCGCTCGGGGCCCTGTGGGCTGGAACCCCCCTCACGGATGAAAGCCCCTGTGCAGGGTCTTTGCCTGCTGGCTCTGCACCCAAGGCCCAAGCCACACGCTTTTTGGGTGTCCCCAAACCCCCAAACATAGACAGCAAGTGGACAACACAAGGAGCAGAGGGGGTGGCTGGGGCTGTGGCGTCTGACCCTGGGCATGGAGACACCCCACCCGGCCAGGGAGGTGCCCCGGAGGCCAAGGCAGCGGGCTGGGCCCCTCACGCACTGTGCCCGTGCAGGCCGGAGGAAGCAGGAGGTGGACGCCAGCAGCCAGCGCTCGGGTATAAAAGCGGCAGGAGGCCCCGCAGCCCCACGGACAACAGCAGCTCTTGCTGCAGAAAGGTGAGCTTGGAGAAGCCAGATGGAGCCCCAGGGGGTGAAGGGAGGGAAAAGAAGCCTCTGGCAGCTGGCAGCCACCAGCTGAGGAACAGCCACCTGGGGGTGCCCAGGAACACCATCATCTTTCAGCCAAGGGGGCGCCCACTGGAGCTGGCCTTACCATGGCAGGTCCTCGGAGCAGCCTGGGCAGCGCCGGCTTCTCGCTCGCTCCTGCCCCTCGCCTGGGCTGTTTCGCCTGGTCCTCAGGGCCATGCACCGCTGTGTGTGCGCTCACCACCTGCAGCCGCAGGGACGAGAGGCCGACTGTGAGTGGAAGCCCAGAACAGAGGCTGCAGCGCCTGCCCGCCCTGCTGGGGTCCCCTGCTCCCGAGAGCGAGCCTCGGGGCCTGCGGAGCAGAGCCTTGACCCTGAAATAAAGTGTCACGCTGACCTGTGGCTCCAGGCACAGGGCTGCTCTGGGGGAGGCCCAGGGCCCCGGGGCACAGTGGGGGGACAAGCACTAGACTCGCATCTCTAAAATGAGGGGTCTAATGGACACTCGGGGTGCTCCTGAAGTGAGAGAGCAGGCGGAGAGGGGGGTCTCCAGGACAGGGCGGGGCAGGAGGGCAGCTTGTTTTGGGGTTATGGAGACATGTGGCCCGGGGACGGGCTGAGGCCTGCTGGGGGTTGCCCTGGGCAGCCCCACAGCAGCAGATCTGGGCTTAGAAAAGCTGAACATGGCATCGGACCAGGGACCCCGGGTCCTTGCCGGTGCCTCGGGGCTCTTCCCAGCGCCCCCCACTGTGGCCACAGACACCTGACGCTGACCTGCGAGCCTGTGGGAAGGCACCTCCAGCTTCCCCCTGGGTCCCGAGGTGGCAGGAGATGAGTCAGAGCTCACTGGCTTTCCGCCTCTCCTTTCCTGTCATAGCTGAGCGCTTTCCGGTTGCTTCCGCAACTTGCAGCAGCTGGAAGTGGGGGCCTGTTGTGCCAGCCTACTGTGCCAGCCGGGCACCAGTGCAGGTTCCCTATGATTAATGCAGATGGGCAAGAACAAGTCCTGGAGCCCTCAGTGGCTTTTTATTGCATCTTTCTTGCAAGGCAGCCAGGTACAAGGCAGTTAGGGTGCCAGCCTCCTGGCCCCCAGCAAATACTCAGTTTTTTTGGGCTCTCTCCTGCTGCCACTCCGGCCGCTTGCTCCTGCTGCTGCCGCACTGTTCTTCCTCGTGCTCTCTGCATCTCTGCCTCGCGCATGTGCACGCCACGCCACGCCACGCCACGCCACGCCACGCCCTTCTTCAGGCATGCGCATAGGCCTACAGAGGCCCGTCACCGAGGGCGGAGGTGGAAAACGCTGATAACTCTTCTGCCTGCCCTACAGGGCCTCCAGTCGGAGCAACCCAGAAGATGGGGCGTCGCTGCCCCAGACCTGGGAGAGCCTGAGGGCTCAGCGTCCAGCCCACCCTGCGGGCTCGGGTGAGTCGTGGGGGCCCAGGACACAGTCCGGGAGCCTGCTGCGGAGGCTTCACTGTGTGGTGCCGGCGTGTCCTTGCAGGCAAGGCCCCGGCGCCTCCCACTTCCCACTGGCTCTCCTGCCTGCGGCTGTTCTAGGGGCCGCCTTCTCCGTGAACGTGGTTCCTGGAATTCTGGGACTCGGCGTGGCCCAGCCTGGTCTCTCCTGGTGTCCTGCCACGTCACAGGGAGATGCCCATCCTTGGGGAGACAGGCCCTCCCCAGGCCTCCCCTGGCCTCCCTTGGTCTGCAGAACCTGGGGCTCAGTGGACGTCACCTGAGCTTTGGGGTGGGAGGACGATGACCAACGCAGGACCCAACGGGTCAGTGAGCTAGAAAACGATATCACAGCTTCATGGGCTTTGTAAAAGAGAACAATGCGAATAACAACTGCCCGCTCAGAGAAAATAAATCATCTGAAGCTCTTCGGAAAGCTGGTTTTCTTTCCTGCTCTGTTTTTGAAACCCTGGTGCTGATCGGTGATTGAAATGCAACATCCCGGAGAAAAGGGAACAGACCACGCCAGGGATGAAGGTGAACATCCCGAAACAGGGTCTTTTGAAAAATTCAAGTGGCAGGAACTTTCTTGCAGCTCTTCCGCCTCTCTCGGGAAAAAAGGATTCTAAATGACGTCAGAAGAGCAGAGACTGCGACCCTCCGGGGGTGAGGAGAGCCGAGGGCATGCGCTGGGCTGGGGGTCGCCCCGCCACGGCTGTCCCCACCCGCCACGCCCAGCCGGCCTGAGTGCAGAACCCACAGCCGCAGACAGCCAGGCCCTGCCTGCCAGCTCGGCGAGCAGCTGGGGCCGAGGACACCCCGGTGGGCAGCGGGGGCAGCTCAGCCCGCTGGCAGCTCCTGATGGACAGGCAGATTCCACCTGTGACGCTGGGGTCAAGGCCTGGGTGACGGCGTGTCCCCTCCAGCAGCAGCGCCCTCCTCCTCTGTGCCCGATGTGGATGGTGAAGGCTGCGACAGCAGGACAGAATCACCTGCCGCCCGTGAGCCAGCAAACCTCCTGCTGACCGCTTCTTCCCTGACGCCGGGAACCTTTTGGTGACACCCGGCCGGCAGGCGGCAGCGACCACCTGCTGGCCCAAAGGATGGGCACTGGCAGGAGCAGAGTCCGCCCAAGTGCAGCACCTGCTGGCGACTTTCTGAGCGTCATCCCGAAGTTGGGGCGCCGTCCCCTGGCTTGTTCAGGCAGCGGCCCCTTGCCCACCAGCCCACTAGGGGGCATGGGGTGCCCCTCTCTTGCTGTGGCCATGGGCCTCGGGGCCCAGTGACCTGAGGCTGCAGTGTGGCTGCCTGTTCCAGCTGTGCCCTGGGATCCTGTGGAACCCCGAACGGCCACAGACTCTTATTGCTCTAAACTGGGGGAGCCCCCATCCTTGCAGGAAGCGCCCCCAGAGGCTGACGCTGCGTCCTCCCCTTCAGGCAAAGAGGCTGAATGACCGCTCGGGAATCGGGACAGGACTGGAAGGTCCCAGGGTACACAGGACTCAAGGACCAAACCTCCCTGCTCACGGCTGGTGACCAAGAGCTACAGACCTGGTGACTCAGCCCGAGTTCCCTCTTTACTGCTTTCCCAGCGTGTCTGCTCCGGGACCGGCCCCTGGCTCACCAAGCCAGCGCTGTGGGGGCGCTGCAGGCCCGAGGAGACCGGCAGGTTCACGGGGACATAGGCATGCCTCCCTGACACTTGCCCAGGGTAACTCAGAAGCATGAGCAGAGGGCCTCCCTGGTGGCGCAATGGGTTGAGCGCAGCGCTATGAGGCCATCTGCAGCCACTGCAGCACGAGTTCAATACCCGGCCAGGGAGCGTCCCACATGGCGCAGCAGACCTCTCCTCTCTCCCCGCTGCTCCAGCAGTGTACTTCAGTCGATCTGCCTGTTCTGCTCCCCCCTCTGTCTTTGGTGAATCCTCTCACCACTGCCCCCTCCAGGTTGTATGCATAAATAAATAAATCTTAAAAAAAAAAAAAAAAGCAAGAGCAGAGTGCCAGTCCCCTGTCAACATGCTGGACAGCACTGGCCAGGAGGGACAGTCACCACTAGGCACCAGGCATGTTGGCAACACTGGCAAGGAGGGATGGTCACCACCGGTCACAGGCATGCTGGACAGCACTGGCCATGAGGGACGGCCCCCTGGTCCCCAGAGGCGTGATACACCCAGTGTCACAGCTCTTTGTGCGTTGTTGGGCGACACCAGCCACAACAGCTCAATATCCAAGCTGGGACTCCTGGGCTCCTTCCAGGAATGGAGACACAGAGCCAAGCAACCCTTCCTGCTTTCTTCCGAGCCGCCCCGCCCCTGCCTTCTTATATCCCCGCTCAGGGGCCCCGCCCACACATCCGATTGACCCACCTTTCAATCCTGTGGCTGATTGGCCCATTTGGCACCATCAGCTCGTAGCTCGCCCCTTATTGGTTCACTGCAGATCCGGGAAGTAAAAGGGCGCCTGGCCTGAGGTGCCAGAGACGCCTGCCCTGTGGTGCGCAGGTGGGAGTCAGAGCCGATGCGACGACGCCCAGAAAGGGCAGGGCCGGGACACCTACCTGCCGCGCGGCCCCAGGTGAGTCTCTGCCGCTGCTGCTCCACCGTCATCGCCGCCCAGGAACTCCCGGGAGAGTCACCTCACGAAGTGGCCTCTCCTGCCTGGGCTTCCCGTGGCCAGGCCGTCTGCGCCGCCTCTGTGACGTTGCCGGCCACGCCCCGCAGGTGAGGTGCGCGCCGGCTGCGGAAGCTTCCAGAAGGAGGGAGGCCCGGTCGGGCTGGCCCGCCCCCGATGGGCGGTGCCCAGGTGTGAGGAACCGGCAGAGCCTGGCCCGCGCTGGTCACCCGTGTGGCGTCCAGCGCCCTCAGATTCAGCCGCGCCCCCAAACAGCACGCCCCCCCAGGAGCCCCGCGGGGGCCAGGGACGGCAGGGAGGAAGCGGCTGAGCCGGGTGCTGTCCCGGACCTGCCCGGAGAGTTCCAGAGCCGCAGGAGAGGGTGTGACGGGCCACCCCAGGGCGGTCAGCCCCGGAGAAGGGGGCCGGACAGCAGGAGAGGAAGGGGGCTGGGGGTGCGGGGGAAAGTTTCGGGGGGCACCTACCAGCTGCCACGCTCCCTCTGCCTTCGGGGAGGGGCAGGCGGTGGCGCTGGAGGTCGGGATTGTTTTGCGAGCCCAGCCTCTTTGGGGGTACACGTGCAGGGGCTGTGTTCTGGGGGTTCCCGTGCGCGGCCGTGTTTGGCGGGGTTCACGGTGCAGCTTTCGTCGGCGAGAGCCGGCAAGTGGGGGCCTGTGTCCCCGGGACTGGTAGGAGGCCCCGACCCCGCCTTCCTCTCTGGCTTTTCCCAGACCTTCTTGTTTGAAGGGCTCCAGTTGCCCCCCAAGAGTGCAAAGGCAGAAGCCCGGCTCTCGCTGATTCAGCGTGGGGGGCCCTCGAAGCTTCCATCGCCTTTGGGGGAGAAGAAATCGCCTTGAAAAAGACTTGGAAGCGCCCACACGTCAGTGCGTTTCGGGACCTTTCAGCGCTCCAGTGTGTGAGGCCTTTGGGCCCTCGGGCGCCCCACCGGGAGGGGAATGGGCCCTCCTGTTTGGGGCTGATGTGACCTTCATAACTATGGCCGACTTGGCTTCTCCCTTCCTCGCTGGGCCCCTTCTCTGTCCCGAGGCCCCGCGCCCCAGGACCCGTGGTGTCCACAGCACAAACCTGCCAAATGCGCGTTGAATCGGTGGTGTCACTTAGGGCTGCCGTGACTCCCTGCACCCCCGTCCTTCACGGTTTATCCTGTTGCGGTGAACGCATGGAAGTCACCCAGGAAGGGGACCCGAGCCTGTGGGGCGCTTGGGGGCTGTGCTGCGTCTCCCTGCTCTCTGGGAGCTTCCCATGTGCATTTATGTGTATTCTCTAGACCACTGAGAAGTGAAATCGCATCCTTCCAGAGGCTTCGCCCCCAAACACGTTAGTGCTCCCCCAAAGCCTGCACCTTTCTCATGGCCGCCCGTAGCACAGCTAGGGGACCTAACCACGCCCGAGTCTCCATTTCTGTGACTGTCCTCCACAAGCCGGGTGTGTCTGGTTGGTTCAAACCAGGAGCAGCCAGAGACCCCTCCTTCCTCCCACACACAGCCTGCGACGGGAGGACCTTGCCCATCCTACACTGGCCCGAGGTGGTTTCCTGGCTACTCTTTCATTTATTTTATTATTTAAAACATTTTGTTATTTATTTTTGCTTAGAAGAGCTAGGGTGCTCTTCTAGAAGAGATGTGGAGGTGAGAGGACACCCCAGAGACTAAACAGAGCTAAACAGACGGATCCACTGAAATCCATTGCTGAGGGAAGCAGCGGGAAGACAGGAAGGGTCTGCTGCGCCCTGTGGGAAGCTCCCTGGCGGGGGCTCGAACTCAAGTCATGATGGTGATGGTGCTGAGATTGACCCCTGGGCCGCCAGGGGGAACCCCCCACCCTGACTGCATTTTTATTTTATTTTTTAAAGGTTTATTTATTTATGCATGCAAGAACTGGGGTGTAGGCCAGAGATGTGAGAGGATTCACCAGAGACCGAGTGGGGAGCAGAACAGGCAGATTGACCAAAATCCACTGCTGAGAGGAGCAGTGGGGAGACAGGAGAGGTCTGCTGCGCCCTGTGGGAAGCTCCCTGGCCTGGGCTCGAACTCATGCTGCAGTGGCTGCAGACAGCTTCATAGGCTGAGACTTAACCCCTGCGCTCCCAGGGAGGCCCCCGACTGCATTTTTAAACTTGCTTCTCCGGATTTCCTGTATCTGCAAATTATAAAGAACTAAAGACTTGGTTGGATTAAAATCACCTGTGCTTGGCAGGGACACTTTGTGGGTGACGCGGAGCAGCCCCCGTCCTCAACTGCAGAAGAAGGGTGTGTTCTCGGGGTCAGCAGATGGCCTGTCCTTTCCTGTCTCAGCCACGCCCTGCGTCGTCTTTAAGGCTTTGTCACACGCCTGTATCCTCACGTAGCGCGTCACTCAGCCTTAAACTTGTGCGCGTGAGGTCAGGCTGTCTGTGTTCAGTGCGGATGTTTTTCGCAGTTTACTCGAGTCACGGCAGAAGCAGCTGGCGCCCCATTCTCATGTCTGCGTGGGGTTCTGTGGGCCTCGAGTTGTCCCCAGTTCTTTTCTTCATAACAAAAGGTGGTGACAAATGTCCCCCTGTGCACATGCTGGACCGTGGAAATGAGTGGGTGGTGCAGACAGCGCCGCAGGACATCCCCCGAGGCAGGGCGGAGCAAACCGTGGTGGCTGCGCCCCGGCTGCACCGCTGGGCGCTGCTCGGTCCAGGGGTGCCGCGAGTTGGATTCCCCAGCCGTGGGCTTGGCTCCCGAGGCGGAGTCCCGAAGCCACACGGAGAAAGCTCGCGCCCTCTGACCCCAGAGCCACATCCTGGGGTGCAAACAGTTGGCACAGGCCTGCCGGCTCCAGCCACATGGCCTCAGCTCTGAAACCATCTTTTAACACTGGGAAGCCCCCGTTATGATCCCCGCCGCGCCCGAAACGCATGCTCTAGCCTGCCCCTCCCCACCCGGCGGCTCGCTGGGCAGGCCAGACCCAGTGATGCCCGGGCCCGGCTGTGCAGGCGTCCCGGTCAGGCAGACTCTTGCTTTCTGCCCTCTGAAGGAGGGCGGGACAGACGCTCCCAGAGCTCCTGGGGGTGCCCAGCTCCTGCTGATGCGGCGGAGTCCACCTGTGTTCCTGCCCCAAGCCGGGCACCACGCCCTCCCGGCCAGCGCGGGTTTGTTTTTGAGAAGCTGCTTTGCTGCGTCTCATCTGCAGTGCCGTGACTGGCAATGGGCTGAGCGCAGACGCAGAGGCCAGCCCAGTCGTGCCGCCCACGTCGCGGCTTCCCCTCTCCCCTCTCCGGAGCCTCTGCCTACTCTGATCGTGGCTCTTGGCCATACAGACACCTTCTCAGACTGAGGCTCGTCTTTCCTCCTGCCAACGTGTGATCTTACTGAACAAAAGCCCAATGAGTCATTTTTATTACTATTTCCCCTTTGGTTTGTGCTTTATGTTCTTGTTTAAAACTCTATTCCTGGGGCCTCCCTGGTGGCACAGGGGTCAAATCTCAGCACTATGAAGCTATCGCCAGCCACAAGTTCGATCCCCAGCCAGGGAGCTGACCCACAGGGTGCAGCAGACCTCTCCTCTCACCTCTGCTCCCCTCAGCAGTGTATTCCAGTGGATCCGCCTGTTCTGCTCCCCACTGTCTCTGGTGAGTCCTCTCACCATGTCCATTTTGCCTGTCCTGTTTTAATTCCTGATCTACCTGGGATTGGTTGTCAGGAATGGCGTGAGATAGCAACCCTTTCTCATTATTTTCTGTATCATCTGCATCATGTCTGTGGCATGGATCAGCTCCTGGGTTCTCTTTTAGCTCCATTGTTGTGTTTTTCATGCTTGTGTTAATAGCACATGGTTCCTAGTTCTGGTGCTTTGTGATTCTGGAGAGGAGTCACCATCTCAGGCATTTGGCCCTTGGCCCTCTGTGTGCATTTGGAGTTAGTCTGTGAAGTTTTGTGGACTTGCTGGGACTTTTACTACTTCCACTACTTGCTGACATTTCATTGAACTCGGAGAATAGTCGGGAGAGGGATGGGATCTTTGAGATGCTCCATCTTCCCGTTTTGGAGAAATCACGTCGTCTGTTATTCAAGTCTCGTTTAATACCTTCCACCAAAGTTTTACAAAGCTTTACCCAAACTGACCTTGCATGTCTTCCGTAAGCTTCCCATTCGGCACCTCATTTTGCTGTTGCTGCTGCAGTCAGTGATAAAAAGGTGCACTTCCCACAGCCCCTTGCTTCTGTGCGGAAGTGCAGGTGGCCTCTGAGCTTCTATCTAGTAGACTCGCTGAAGTCTCTTACTGGCTCTCAAATTTGTAGATACTTGTAAGGTTTCTCTTGTAAGGTTCTCTGTGGAACACAGCACCTGCCAGTAGCGGCAGCTTGGTCCCTTTTGGGGGCCTGTTCCTTTGCTTGTCCTTGCCTTCAGACACGGTTCGGGTCCCAGGGCAGAGCTGGTGGGGATGGTGTGGCCCTTTCGCTACTCCTGCTGCTCACGGGCGTGGCTAACAGTGCGCCACTGAGTGCCCGCTTTGCTCTTGCTTGAAGATGCCTTTATCAAACAAAGACATTCCTTTATGTTTCTAATTTGTAAAAGAATTAAAGCAATTTATTTTTTGCTTTTTGTCTCACGTACTCTTTTTAAAAACTGTTTGCTTACGTACTGGTATAAAATTGCCAGGTAACATGAGAGTTTCGGGTGTACAGCGCGACGACACTACTTGTGTGTGTGAGCTCGGCCGCTGCAGTCATTCTAGCTTGCACCCCTCACCACTGTAGTCACCACATTTTCTTCTTGCATGAGAACTTTTAAGGTCTACCCTCTTAGCAGCTTCAGCTGTGCAGTCCTTCCTCGCGGCCTGTGAACTGGCCGCGTCCATCAGGCTGGACGTGCTCATCTTGGGACTGAAGTTGGAGCCTTTGGGTGCCCTCCACTCACCCCACCCTCCTCGGTCATCACCCCTGCACTGTGTCTGTGAAAGGGGGTTTTGTTCTGCATTTGATGCTACATGTAAGTGAGATCACAGTTTGTCTTTTTTTTTTTTTAAGATTTATTTATTTATTTATACATACAAGCTGGGTTACAGGCCAGAGGTGTGGGGTGGCGAGAGGGTTCACCAGAGACAGAGCGGGGAGCAGAACAGGCAGATCAGAAATACACTGCTGAGGGGAGCAGCAGGCGAGGCAGGAGAGGTCTGCTGCGCCATGTGGGATTCTCCCCGGCCGGGCGCCGAACTCACATCGCTGCTGCCAACAGCTCCACAGCACAGCGCTCAACCACTGCGCCACCAGGGAGGCCCAAGATCACAGTTTGTCTTTCTCCTCTGACTTACCTCGCTTATCACAGCACCCTCAAGGTCCATCCGTGCTGTTACAGGCAGGGAGAGTTCCTTCTTTATCAACTCTGCTCCTGTGTGTGGTGTGTGGAGTGTGTGTGGAGCGTGTGGTATGCCTGGGGGGGTGTTTGCAGTGTGTGTATTGTGTGTTGTGTGTGGGGTGTGTGGGGTATGGTGTGTGTGGTGTGTAGGGTGTGTAGAGTGTAGGGTGTGTGAGGTGTGTGTGTGGTGTGTGTGGAATGTGTGTGGGGTGTATATGGAGTGTGTGGAGGGTGCGTTGTGTAGTGTGTCTGTGGTCTGTGTAATATGTGGTGTGAGTGTGTGATGTGCAGTGTGTGGTAAAAGTGGGGTGTTTCATGACATTGTGGTGAGGATGAGCGCGTCCATGTAGGTGTCCCCAGGTCTGTCATCTGAGGGGCTGTGCCCCACTCACTGTCACATCACATCCAGACATGGGCACACAGGGCCCCGGGGCCTGCCCAGGCGCTGCCCACTCTGGGCGCCTGACTGAACCTCGTTGTCTTTGTCCTTCCTCACAGGGACATTTTCGTGAATGTGGGGGCGCGCACACCTTTTTGACTTAGTGGGGCTTTTTTTTTTGCTGGGTGGAAACCGAGGAGGACGTGCTTCATCATCAGGAGCCCCACTTCTACATTTTTGAGGCACTCACACACTTCCCGGGAGCTGGGGGTCCCATCCAAGCCCCGCACGGCCCCCTTTGCCCTCTTGGCACCCCCGTCCCTGGTGCGGGTGCTGCGGGGGTGGGGGGACACTTGAACCTCCCACGGCTCTCGCACCCTCCTCGCCCCACAGGCCTGGCGCTCACCGGAGAGGCACCACCGGCTGCCCGCACCTGCGCAGATGCTGGCTGTGGGTCGGGGCGTCGGGCCTAGGGAGCTGACAGTCCTCAGCGGCCGGCCTGCCCTCAGCCCCGCCACCGGCCTGTCCCCCGCAGGCGACCATGTGCGGCCTCACCTCTGGTGGCAGCGACTGCCCGCGGCCTCAACCGCACGAATAGGCGTCCTCACCTCGACGGGTGTGGCAGCGGTGTCTGCTGTTGCCAGCGTGACAGCTACGCGCCAGCCTGCCCTCCGGCCGGCCGCAGCTGCACTCTGCCCCGCTGCCCGCCCGCCCCGCAGCACTGTGGGTGACTCTGGCCGCGGCCCCACCCTCCCGTTGGCTGCCCCGGACTCTCATCACGGACGAGGACAAAATCGGCTCCCGACCTCTGGCCGCCCCCCACCCCCGTTCGCAACCCGCCCGCCGTGACTTGGCTCTTGTTAGGGCCCGCGGAGCTCTTGGGCCTTCCTGGCCCCGGTGTCGCCGCCCGTCGGCCCTGGGCCCGCCCTGCTTCCGGGTGAACGTCCGGCACGCACGACGTTCGCGTCTAGACTTGATCCTTACCTGGGACTGGAAACGCAGGCAGGTGGGCGATTTGTGTTTCAAGTAACATTTCTTTAAACCTAAGGGCAACATGGACCGACTTGCAGCTTTTAAGTGTTACAGGGAAACCTGACGGCGGGCGATCCTGGGGCATCTGCGTCGTCGTCTTTCCGGAAACATTTTATTTGGCCTTTGGACATTTCAGATGTGGCGGGCGCGTGCGTGCGTGCGTGTGTGCGTTTCTGTGCTTTAATTCAGTCTTTTCATGACTCGGTGAGATCCTGAGGCTTGTCAGTTTCTTTGCTCTGGAAGAAGTCTAGTAATTTGGTTTTGGGAGCTGAATTCTTTTCCCCTGGGACATTTATAAGCTTAATATTAGATTTCCTAAATGGATTCTCCCAAGTCTCTTAATCTTCTGGATTGTTTTTCTAAATCTCTGCGTTCTGAGTTGAACTAAGAGATTAATATTTTTCTTCCAGCCCTTCCATTGGATCTTTCCATTGGCCAATTGTTAAAATTCAAGACTTTTTTCTTCCCTGGTTGTCTAATGAGGGTCTTGGGCTTCTTTTAAAAACCACCTCCCGTGCAGATCAAGGGAGTCTTCAGAGTCTGCCTCTGCCTCCCCGTCACCCCTGAATCTCTGCAGCCACAGAGGGCGCGTCAGCTCGTGCTGGCGCAGGGGTGGGGCGGATCTCAGGAAATGGAATTACTGAAGTGACAAAATGCAGGTTGGGGCCACGCAATATTTGAAACCAAATACGAAACTGAACCTGTAAACTTTCTTTTGAGACCTAGACACAAAAGGCTTGGCTTTATTTCCACAGCGTCCAGCACGCGTTTGCTTTGCTCCACTCCACACCCTCTAGGCAAAGACCAGCTCAGTTGGACAAGGGCGGGAGGAGTGTCCCGGGGGCTGAGAGGCCCAGCCAGGTGCATGTGTGGCCTGTGCGGCCTGCCCACCCTGTCCGCCCGCCCACAGCCGTGCCAGGCAGCTCACTCTGAGCCCTGTGCCACGAGGGGGCTGCGGGGTGGGGAGTGGCCGGCACGTCACGCAGCTGAGGACGGATGTCCTGGGGGGTCAAAGACACTTTGGGCCCTACAGCCCATGTCCACTCAGTCTTTCCCCCCAATTTAGCCTCTGTTGTGTTAAAATGGTACACTAGGCACACGCATGAGGTCCACATGTGAACAAGACTACCGTGGCTGATCACAGACACAGCAGCCCCCTGCCCTCTTCCCCAGAAGCAGCCACCCGCAGAGCCTGACGCTTTTGACATTCATCTCCAGATTGGTTAGTAACAGCTTTTGACTAAAAAAAAGAAATTATGGACAGTGAGCATTTGCCTCACACATGGAGTGTGCACACTCTGCCCCTTTTTTTTACCCACCTGTCCCCCAGTGTACAATTTACCTTCCCATTCTCCCAGCGGAATCAATTAAACTGTAATTTTGGCCAGCTCGTTATATTTGGAGTGTATTATGACAGTGCGTATCAACTCGTGTGGTAAACAATTACATTTTTTTTCTGCTATATTTTTCAGTTTTCCCTAGAGTTAGTAATTGCCTTCTTGTTTCATTTTCTATGCACTTCTCACTAATTCAGTGCCAGCTCTTCTGTGTATTCAGCCTCATCTCCTTGAAGACATCTCTCTGGGTCTTCTGATTTGCTCCAAGCTGGATTAACCACCTGCTTTTTACCCTAGAGACAAGTCATCCTGAGTTCTGTTTCTCCCATTATCCTGGGTCCTTCTTTCACCTCTCGCAAAGGTGAAAAGGTATTTATTCCGCCTTCTCATGTAACAGTGGTCAACAAATTTTTACAAAAGTCATATTACTGAAATAAAATTAGTCATTTCCTATCATTTCGTATGTGCTCAATACGAATATGACAAATTCTAATTTTGGCTTTAGTTTTTTTTTTGTAATCTGCAATAAATGGATGTTTACATCACAAAATGCATGCCAATAGTAATAGGCCTACAGTTTATACCTGTAAAAAATCACGTCATAGACTACTTCTTAGATTTCTTCGCTTGTCTCTTGGCCAGCTGTTTAGGAGCATCTCTGGGGCGTGTCCAGCAGTGGTCAGCGAGCATCGTAGTGGACCATTTTCCCTGGTATCTTTGTTCCATTGATGCGATATCTTGATGAAAACGTTCACCATGTTCACCACTAACCATACCACAGTTTTTAGGGAAGAAATCCAGATGGAAATGAAGGAAGTAGATCTTTAGAGGCATACTGCAGCCAAGTTTCTGATACTGCATCAGCATGTCTTCTACTAGTTCCTTGTAGTTTTCTGCCCTAACATTCCCAAGAAAGTTTGTAGACACTAGGCGAAAAGCATTCCATGCTTGTTTCGCATCCCCCCAGCAGCAAGTTGTTGAACCGGTCATCTTTCAAGAGCTCTCGAATCTGAGGACCCACAAAAACTCCCTCTTTAATCTTTGCTTTGCTGAGTCAAGGAAATTTTTCATGCACGTATTGGAAAGCTGGCGAGGTCCGGTCCATGGCTTTCACAAAATTCTTCATCAAACCTAGTTGTCTGCCTTGTTCTTGGATAGTCCAAATCATGAACCAGGCCATTTAGTTCTTCCTGTGTTAGTCTGTGTGGGGTTGATGATGCACCACAGTGATGATCTGGACCACTGCATGCTGATGGAACAGGAGAGGAACAGGTCGGCTCACCCTTGTCCTCATCAGATGAATCAAGAGAATATTCTGCGGGAGGTTCTGGAATAGGAAGTCCCTCACCATGTGGAACTGATCTCAGTGCAGACGGAACGTTTGGGTAGACTATTCTCGACTTCTTTTGCTTCGTTACTCCGCCGGAAAGAGGAGGAGCCAAGCAGAAGTAACAGTCTTTTAGGTGGTTGCTTGGCTCTCTCCACACCATGGGGACTGCAGACGGCATGGATGGTCTTTTGCCATTTAACCATTGTAAAAGCTGCGTTGTCCATGTAGCACGGCATGTGTATGGGGCCCAAGGCTTGTCTTGGTCACCAACCTTGCATCCGAAGTAAAGATGATAAGACTTCTTCACTTTTGAAGTGCACTGCTGACGTCAGCTTACTTCAGCAGCTGCCCGGCAGTAGTATTGCATTGCACCAGAAAATGATGCAATCGACTCTGGATGATGTGTGTATGATGGTATTATGCAATGTGATGCAATATTACATCATTCTAAGCTGATTTAGGATATAGTTGCAGTCCTACTGGATAAATTTACACGGTGAAACATAAAATGAATTATATGAAATAGCTTCAAAACAAGAGTTAATAATAAACTTTTGGGTTATATTCATATTCAGCACACCAAGATACTACAGATTAGGGCCTTTTTAAGTCAGTAATGATCTCAATGTTGACCAGTGTAATTGATAAATTATAATAAAACATTTTGCTTCATACATTTGAAGACTTTGTTCCATTATTTTCTGGCTTGTTACATGAAACCATGTTTTGTTTCCTTCGGGGGTTTGTGGGATTCTTTCTCTGTGTCCACAGTGACATGTTTTGATGGGTAGATCTATTTTCTTCCTCTTCTGGGAGTTGTTGCATCTCTTTCAAGTTAGAAATTTATGTCTTTCATTTTCGGATCTTTCTCTTGAATTATTTTGCTAATTTTCGGTTTTCTCTTTTTGGCACCCTGGACTGATTATTTTTTTCCCTCTCTATTTTCTATTTGTCTTTTTGCTCTTTTCTTCTGGGAAATTTGCCTTACCTAATCTATTTTATGTTATTTTAATTTCCAAGGATTATCTGCTCTTCTTCTTTCATAGATTAAAAACAACCTGGATGCGATGTCTTCTTTCTTCCTCAGGATATAGATAGTGGTTTGAGGGGGATGTTTCCTCTTCCCAGTTTGCTTTGGCCTTAGGCATTCAGATCAGGATGTCTTACTGATTCCACAATACTTGATCTTGGGCCCGTGGCTGACAGTGACCTTATGATTCCAGCAGTCTGTAAGGTGTGTCAGTTTTAGAGCTGCCAAACATCTGAATCCTACGATCAGTCAATTAAAAGCTGAATTCACCCTGGTTCTCTAAGATCTCACCTGAGACAGCGGAGACCGTGTCGTTGGCACTTGGGTTTGAAGCTGCTCTCCATGGAGAAGCAGAGCCTGACTCTGCCACGTGACTTCTCTGGTTCCTGCTTGCCCGAGATGCCCTCCCGGCCCTGCTTCTGGGCTCAGATCCCCAGTCCTGAGCGGTCTGAGCAGTGGGTTTATCCAGGTCCATTCGCTTTGGTTATTGATCTGCTGGGATCTATTTCTTCCTTCATTTAAAAAAAATGTTTATTTCTAATCTTTTCCTGCTTTTGAGTAAAACTTTTATCAATACCCTTCCAGTGAGAAAAAAAACTTTCATCCTTGGTTTCTCCCTGACCTAGTTATCACCCACACTTGTGATCTGTCTATTATGGATGCTTTTCTCTCTTTCTTTTAAGATTTATTTATTTATGCATACAAGCTGGGGTATAGACCAGAGGCGTGGGGTAGCAAGAAGGTTCACCAGAGACAGAGCAGGGAGCAGAACAGGCAGATAGACCGAAGTACACTGCTGAGGGGAGCAGCGGGTGAGGCAGGAGAGGTCTGCCGTGCCATGTGGGATTCTCCCCGGCCGGGTGTCAAACTCGCCTTGCCGCTGCCGACAGCTCCACAGCAAGGCACTACTGCTGCGCCACCAGGGAGGCCCTTTTTCTCTCTCTCTTTAGCCTTTGCTGTACTTCTAAGATAACTGGAGACTTCCAAGTTACGCGGCCACCTCTGTCTCAGCCTCCTCTGTCTCAACGCGCCCGTCACCCTCCGTAGTCTGTCCTGCGGGCACCCGTGTCGCAGCGCGTCTGCCACTGTCTCTGACGACACGCCTGCGCTGCTGTGCCCTTTCCGGTTGCAGCTGCTCTTTCGGACGGCAGGTAAGTCGGCCACGAAACTTCAGCCTCAAAGGTCTTTTCCTTCAATGCTCGAAAAGCGCAGCTCTGCTGGGTCATTTCCTCCTTTGTCGATGCTGGAAAATACTTTAATCCGAATCTTCCTCCCTCCCTACTGGAATTGTTGAAAATCATCTTCGCTTCGTGGTAGCTCACCTTGGGGTGGTCTGACCCCCCATCCCCGCTCAGGACTCTGAACATTGGAGGGCTCTCGTGGTTTTGTCATTTTAATAAAGGGGCGTTTAGTCTGTTGCTTTTGCATCATTTCCTTCTCTCCATTTTTATTCCTTCCCTTTCCTGGGCCTTGTATTGGCGGCTTCTCTTCATCACCTGTTGTTCTCTGTCTTCCCACTTCTCTGATGCTGCTTCTTCCTGCCTTCTGGGGGATTTTGTTTTTCAGATTCTTCATTTGTCCCCGGGCTGTTCCTGTTGTTCTCCTTCCACCCTTAGAGGCTCTTTATTTCAGACATTGCATTTCTGTGCCTCTTTTGCATTTTGGCTCTTTGGGCGCAGCCTTTTCTGTTTCACTCACTAATACTTTCTATTTTTAAAAGCTCGCCTGCAGAGTTCACTGTCAACTCTCCCCACGTGTCTGATGTGCTAGTGGAGCCCGCTCCCCCGAGTGTGGTTTCCTTAAGGGGCAGCTTCCCAGGCTGCTCCAGCTCTGCGCTTCGGAGCGCAGGGTGGAGGCCGGGAGGGCCCAGGGCGCTGCTCTCCATGGCAGAACGGCCCAGGAGCTGCTGAGACCAGCGGTGCCCACCGGGGTCCCACGTTGGCGAGGGGCAGCGCCCACCTTGAGCCTCAGCTGTCCCCTCCCCGCTCCTCTCCTGCCCTGAGCTCCCACAGGGCTCGCTCTGCACCCAGGACACAAGCAACCTGGCGGCCCCCCGTGGCCTTCTCCGAAGACAAGCAGGCAGTGAGGCCCCCCAGTGCCTGGGTCTGGGGCTGTGGCTTGTGGGACCCCCCTCAGCGGTTCCATTGAGTCTCCCTCCTTGGCTCCTCTCTACCCTGCAGCGCCCTGTCCCTCACTGCTGGCTTCCCGTAGCGCTTTCCCCAGGCCGCAGCGGTTCTTGGTCCGCTTTGCCCACTCTGACCGAATCCTGCTCCACAGAGGCAGGCGACAAGGCTCGGGTGGGGGGCGCCGCAGCCCCCGTGCATCCCACCCCGTGGTTCTGTTTCGGATAAAGCACCCCCTTGTGCAGGGTCTGGACTTGAGGGTTTCGGACACGGGACGCCTGGAGGCCCAGGACCAGATCTGGGGTTAAAAGCCCCCCTTTCACTGAGTGAGTGAGTGGGGAGCAGTGACGCACGCCCCAGCAAGCCTGCCCCCAGCCCCTGCCCAGAATGCCAGAGCTACAGGTGCCCTCCAGCTGAAGGATGGAAGATTCACGACTTAAAAGTCCCCAGAAAAGGCGCTTTCAGGTGGTGACCTGTTCCCAAAGGGGGGGTCGGCGTTCCGCGGCTGTGTCCTTCCCGAAGCCGCCTGCACACTCGGTGTGAGTGCTGGGAAAGAGCCCAGTGTCCACTGACCAGGCCCGAGGCTCAGGGCCACGCACCCATGAGGCCAGCCCGGAGGGGACGCCCCGGGGACATGCTCTGGGGGCCAGGTCCTGAGGCGGTGATGTACTTAGGGAGAGATGGCGGAGAACAAGAGAGCTTGTGAGATTCCAAAGTGAGGGCCAATTCTGAAGAGACTCTCTTAGAGAGTGATAAAAAGACAGACAGATGGACAATTGCTAACGGAGGAGAAATTCAAAGGGTGTTCTTGGGCTTATTCAACATCTTTTCAGGGTTCTGGGAGAGGAAATAGAGAAAAATACAGGGGAGGAATTTTATCTCATAAGAAAATTTCCTGGGACAGAAATAATTTTCCAATTTGAATAGGTCCATAAGAACCTGGCAGAGCAGTTGAAGAAACGTGGGTTGAAACTTCAGAGAAGCAGACAAGGCTACAACAGGCCAGGACTTAAGACTGCACCCAGCTTTTTAGTAGTTGGGCTGAAAATGTGACAATAATAGAGCAGTATTTCTAAAAATCTGCAGAAAGATTATTTCAGCAAATACAGAGTACTTTTGTGATTGCACTGAGGGGCCTAAAAATAGATAAGAGCATAGTCGCCTCTCCTGGGTGTAAGGAGCGCGTTCCCAGGCTGCCACTGACATTTAACAAATCAGCTTTAGGGCCTCCCTGGTGGCGGAGTGATTAAGGCTCAGGCCATCACTGCTGCAGTCTGAGTTCGATCCCTAGCCAGGGAGCTGATGCACAGGGCGCAGCAGACCTCTCCTGTCTCCCCGCTGCTCCCCTCAGCAGTGGATTTCAGTGGCTCTGCCTTTTCTGCTCCTCATTCTGTCTCTGGTGAATCCTTTCACCCCCACACCTCTGGCATGCACCCCAATTCTTGTATGCATAAATAAATAAATCTTTTTTAAAAAATCAGCTTTATTCAGTGTGATTTATGTAAACTTCATCACATGTGTCTGTGCTTTTACATATAATAGAATTCGTTTGTTTTAGATTTACTATTTAATGATTTTTTTATTCTCAACCAAGGCAGTTTTGGGAGACATTTGGCAGTGTCTAGAGACATTTTGGGGCTGGGGGGTGGAGTGCTGCTGACACCGAGTGAGATGCAGGCAGCCCCGCAGCAAAACCAGCCTGTGCAGGATGTGGTGGAAGTTTGTCTTGTGACTTACACCCCGCTAAGACACGGGGCATTGCCGTCCTGGGAAAAGGTTTCTTGTGTCCTTCTCGAGGGCGTCCTCCTCCTCCACACACTGGCCCCTGACAACCGTTTGCTGCTTACTCCTGTGCTTTTGCCTTTCCTAGAATTTCTGTAAGTGGAGCCATACAATTTAGTCCTTTGGCCCTGACAGCTTTTATTCAGTATAAAGTCAGTGAGGTTTATCTGTGTCAGAAGTTTGTGCATCTCTGTTGCTCTGTAGAGTTCTACTGCACGGATGCTCCTGCTTGTTCATCTGTTCCTCTGCTTAGGGGACATTTGGGCTGTTTCCATTCTGAGGAAATTATGCATAAGGCTGATATGAACATTAGTGAGCTTAACTTTTACATGAACATTTAAATGTTTGATATTTTAAAAAATTCACAAACTGTTCTCCAAAATGACTGCAGTATTTACATGCCCATCAAAAATATATGTGAGTTCCAGTTGCTTCATGTTCTTTTCAACACTTGGTATCGTCAGTCTGTTTAATTTGAGCCAATTTAATGAGCACGTTAGTGATAGCTCATTGCAGCTTCAGTTTATGTTTCTGCACTGAGCAATTTTGGGGGATCTTTTCATAGGCCTTTAAACATTTCTATATCTTTTCCTAAAGTATTTGTTCAAATCTTTCCCACCATTAATTAAGTCGGGCCTCCCTGGTGGTGCAGCCACTAGGCACTGTGCTGTGGAGCTGTCGGCAGCCGCGATGCGAGTTCGACGCCCGGCTGGGGAGATTCCCACAAGGCACGGCAGACCTCTCCTGCCTCTCCTGCTGCTCCCCTCAGCAGTGTGTTTCCGTCGATCTGCCTGTTCTGCTCCCCACTCTGTCTCTGGTGAACTCTCTCGCCGCCCCACACCTCTGGCCTGCACCCCAGCTTGTATGCATAAATAAATCTTTTTTTAAAAATTAAGTCATTCATGTTACTGAATTACAAGAATTCTTTGTATCTTCTGGACACAAATCTTGCCCCAGGTATACACATTGAAGATATTTTATTCCAGTCTGTGGCTGGCCTTCTGTATATATTTTAACCATGTCTTTGGAAAAACAGCCCTTTTAATTTCGGTAAAGTTCCGCTTACTAGTTTTTATCTTTTATGGTCAGTGTGTGTTGCAATGCTTTGCTAAAGAACGTGAGAGTTTTCTTCTGGAAATTGTAGTTTAATCTTTTACATTAAGTCTGCGAATCAGTGTCAGCTTATGGACCCTGCTGGATGTTGGGTCTTTCCAGCACTGTTGTTTGAAAAGCCTGTCTTTTGGCCATTTGAGAACCTTGTTACTTTTGTTGACAATCAATGAGCATTTAAATTATGGCAATCTACTTTCAGACTCCCTAAAGTGTCCCATGGAACCTTCTGTCTGTTTTTATGCCAAAAGAATTATCTTGATTACTGTTTAATAAGGTTTAGTATTAGGTAGTGTTAAGTCCTCCGACTTTTTCTCCCTTTCCAAATTGTTTAGACTATTTTAGGTTCTTGACTTTCCATATATATTTTAGAATCAATTTGTGAATTCTTACAAAAATGCTGGCATTGAGTCTGCCAGGCTTGGGGATAATGGACATTTTATCGCTATTGAGTCTTACGCAGGAACACTGACTGAAAAATACATAATTAAAATTTATGATCTTTCCCTACAGGGAGAATAATGAAAGTGGAGGAGGGGAGATAACTTGCGGAAACTATATCCTAATCTACATAAGAGGGTGTCAATAAAAGCGAAAGTGGGTTCAGATTGCAGAGTAAGGGTAGCCTTCTGGTGTGTGTGGGGGAACCCGAAAGAAGAGCGGGGATTTAATATGAGAGCTGGTGGGCGGGAGACTCATCTTTCAAATTGTGGGAACTTTTTGTTCTTGGTGTTGAGTTTGACTTTTAAAATAGGTACGTGGATTGTATCAATAGAATATATTGATAAAATAACAATCAGTTTAATGTGTGAATGTCAGGGGCCTCCCTGGGGGCGCAGGGGTTAGTCTCAGCACTATGAAGCTATCCGCAGCCGAAGCAGCACGAGTTGGATCCCTGGCCAGGGAGCTGACCCACAGCTCCCCTCCTGTCTTCCAGCTGCTCCCCTCAGCAGTCGATTTCAGTGGATCTGCCTGTTCTGCTCCCCGCTCTGTTTCTGGTGAGTCTTCTCACCCCCGCACCTCTTGCCTGCACCCCAGCTCTTGTCTGCATAAATAAATAAATCTTAAAAAAAAGTTTGAATGTCAGGACAGGGAGGAGCGTGGCTGGGACGCCCAGGTCCGTGCTTCTGCGCTGGTGAACGGGAGATGGTCCCGGGAGGGGCCGGTCCCGGGAGGCCCTGCTCCGAGCGTGGCTGAGAGAGGCTGTGATGTCCGTCAGTTAAACAGAAGCCTGTGTTTGTGTTCATTCGGCTGGATTTATTATGGGCAAAGTTACAAAGCCCGGGGAATCTGGCTTCCGAACCCAAATGAGCCAGTATATCCACAACGTCAGGTCAGACGCCCCCCACCTGGCAGAGAACCCTCCCAAGCCTTGCCTGGCTGACCCCACGCCAAGCCGGAACCA
Source organism: Scalopus aquaticus (assembly GCA_004024925.1). Taxonomy (NCBI): domain Eukaryota; kingdom Metazoa; phylum Chordata; class Mammalia; order Eulipotyphla; family Talpidae; genus Scalopus; species Scalopus aquaticus. The sequence goes on from PVIJ01007665.1 coordinate 60,230, forward strand.
GCCTCGATGGGCACTGCCAGGCTGGCAGCGCCCTGGCCCCATGGCCGCCAACGGCACCGGGTTATCCCGACCTCGTTTTCTCCCTGGGGAGGGCAGCTGCTGCCCGCCCCACGGGTGTCCCTCCCAGCCAAGTCCCTGACGTGCTGATTCTAGAACCTGGGTGGGCTCGGACGCGGACGCCCCACTCGGCGGCAACGCCGTCTGTGCCCCCGCCCCCCCCACCCCGCACGTGTTTCCCAGTCTGTCCTCTGGGCCCGGCCAGGGCGCATCCTGGGAGCCGTGGGGGAGCCCCCTTGGCGACACAGTGCGAGCCCAACGTCCCCGGGACCCTCCCTGTTTGTGTTTTCAGCCTTTTTCAAAACTAGGGCGCGGACACCACTTTTACACGACTTTCCCATCTTGGGGGGGGGGGGTGACTTGGAAACGACCGCACGGAGAGGAGAGCGCGTCTCCTCAAGCGCTCGGTGAGTGACCCCTCCACGGCGAGGGGCAGGTCAGGTAGCCCCCGGCTGGGGCGTTTGGGATCCCCACGGCTACACCGTGTCCCCTGTCCCTCGGAGGACTCTGCCCTCTGACCGCACGCCTGGTGTGGGGGCAGAGCGGATGCGCCCCCTTCACAGAGCCGGCTTCCCCGCGAGCGCTCCAGCCACGCCTGTCCTGCCCGGGACTCTGCCGTCCAGGCGTGTTAGTGACACACGGTTGTAAACGGAGGTTTCCTCCCAGCCGAGCTGCGCCCTGAGCGGCCCTTCTCCGGTGGTGACTCCGGAGGCTGTTTGGGAAGCGCTTCGGGCCCAGGCGCGGCCTTCCTCTCTCTCCCGGCCAGCCAGCCAGCCGCCCGCTCCCTTCCTCCGCTCCGCGTTTTTCCTCTGCCCCTTTCTTCCTGCGCTGGGGCCTTCCGAGCGGAGGGGGTGGGGAGAGGCCAGCTCCAGCTGGGGCAGCCGGGCTGGGCAGGCTCCAGGGCTGGCCTTGGCTGAAGGCCTGGCCTGGGGCGCCCCCACCTCGCCCTCGGGTCGTGGGCATGACGCTCTCCAAAGTGACAACCACTCACTGGGAGGATCTGGAGAACCTTCCTGCCTGGACCACCTCTGCCTGCTGTGTAGACGGCAGCATGAGCGAGTGTAGACAGCATCGTGAGCGCCAGCTCCTGGGGTGGGCTCCAGCCTCCACAGGGGCAGCCCTGTGTCTCAGGCCCCTCCCGAAGCGCGCCTGCATGGCGCCCCCTCACGTCTAGTGTCCACACTGGGTCTTCCTCGCTGGCCACTGAACGGGCAGCCCGAAGGACGCCCGAGGGCGCTGGGAGGTCAGGGCCAGGCTGACCAGATAACCTGAGGCTCACAGCAGGGGCTCCCGCTTTCTGATGGGGTGTCATCCCGGGCCCCTGGGACAGCTGGAGCCTCAGGTGACTGTCAGAGCGGGCACTGGACCCAGAGGACCCGCTTTTGGGGAAGAGTCCCGCTGTGCTGGGGTCTCATCGCAGGCCAGGCACGCTGCTGGGATGGGACGCCTCCCCCAGCACCTGGGCACAAGGCCCCCGGCCCAGGCCAGGCCCGGCCGCTGCCCGGTCTTCTCCGCACCCCGCCGCGAGTGGCCCTCCTTGTGACGTGGGGTGACGCACGTTCCCCCAGGGAGGGGAGGTCTGCCGGCACCCACACCCAATGCCCGAGGCATCCGCTTTTGTGGGCGCTTCTCCTAGGTGCTAGCCTCCTGCTAGCATCCAGGGAGAACAGCCCTGGGGGGGGCCGGGCCTCGCTGCCTTTCCTGGGCCCTGCTGCCCCCCCCCCCCCCCCCCCCCCCCCCCCCCCCCCCCGCCCGTCCGGGATGCCGCAGAGGCCCGGCCCGCGCTTCTGAAGCAGCTTTTTGTCCCTGAACCGTGTCTGGCGCGCCGGGTCTTATGTTGGTGCTCCGCAATGCCCAGTCGGTCCCCAGTCGGGCCCTACCCCCCTCTAGCTGCCCCTAAGCAGGTAGGGTGGGGGGAGGAGCTGCCTCGAGCCTGGATCCTCAGCCATGCTGAAGGTTGGGATTGCGGCCGCCTGCCCTGGGGCGCCCTAGGGTCCGGCGCCCTCGTCGCTCACGTGGCAGCCACGGCCGGGTCCCTCTGGTCCCTGGAGGCCAGGCCTGTGCCCTCGTCTCCCCCCACAGGACGCTGGCCTCGCCCAGGGTCTGGCTGGGTCCGCGGGGGTTCGGCGCGGCCCTGGTTTGGACGCCCCGCCCCGTGTGACTGAGGCGCAGCCAGGGCAAGACGCACAGTGGGCTCTGCCGGCTTCCGGGGCGGAGGCTCAGGCGGTCCGGCCTCCTGCGCAGACCGAGAGCCCCGCCCGCCTGTGGGGGAGCCCAGCCAGGGGCCTCCCAGCCTAGCTGCGGCCTCGGAAGAGTCTGGGGGGCCAGCTCGGAGCCAGCCCCCTAGGACCTGACGCTTGCGCTGTGATGGCGTTTGTCCCCTCTTCGTGGCTGGTGTCCTCTCAGTATTTTCCTCACTGTCACACCGTTTGCTGGGAAACGCCTTCCATCCGTTGGGGCAGAAAACAAGTGGCGGGGAGGGAGCGCGACTCTCCACCCCGAGCCTCCCGGGCCCCTCCCGGCCCCCTTGGTGCCCTGTCCACCGCTCTCCCCGCGGCTCTGTGGTTGTGGCTTGGCTGTCTGACCGAGCGGCCCCCATGCATCTGCTTCCAGAAGCGCTAATGGAGTCCAGAGGGAGGCCGCCTGGGGCCAACCGCACACTTCTGGGCCCAGGAGTTCGCCTGGGGATGGCGGGGCACAGAGGCTTCACAGCGGGTGCGGGGAGAGACGGGGGACAGGGCAGGGCTTGCGCCACCCAGCCCCCGCAGCCCCCGCAGAGGGCGGCCCTTTCTCCGCAGCCGCAGGTTGCCAAGGTCTCCGGAGGGACAGACCCGCGGCGTGGGTGGGAGTGACCGGCTGGGCCGCCGGAGCTGGGCCTCGCAGAAGCCACCGCGGGCTCGTGCGCCTGCCCTGTCTCCATGTGGGGGACAGAGGCTTCCCTTAATGGGTGTGAAGAGGACCGGACACCACTCCGCCGTGTCAGCCCCGCCGCTGTCCCGAGGGTGGAGGTTTCCGTAGGACCCGGAAAGGGAGGGCCGTGGGTGAGCTCCTGGGAGGACTGCGAGGGCTGGTGGGAGGACGGTGGGAGGGTGTGGGGAGATGGTAGAAGGGTGGTGGGGGGACTGTGGGGAGGGTTGTGGAGCACTGTGGGAGGGCTGATGGGGGGCTGTAGAAGGGTGTGGGAGGACTTAGGAAGGACGGTAGGAGGATGTGGGGAGGATGGTGGAAGGATGGTGGGGGGACTGTGGGGAGGGTTGTGGGAGCATTGTGGGGAGGACGGTAGGAGGATTGTGGGAGGGCCGGTGGAGGGGCTGTGGGAGGAAGTAGGGAGGACTGTGGGAGGATTAAGAGGATGGTGGGAGGATGTGGGGAGGGCTGTGGGAGGATTGTGGGAGGGCATAGGGAGGACCGTGGGGGAGGACTATGGGAGGTCCGGTGGGGGACTGCAGCAGGGCTGTGGGGGGATGGTGGGAGGGCTGATGCTGAGCCTCTGCCCTGTGTCCTTTGAGGTCAGTCCGCCTGTGGGTCGCAGCAGAGCTAAGCAGCCTGCTCACCCTGAGGCCCCCCACCCACCCACCCTCGCTGTAGAGCGCCCCCCCACCCCTGCGCCAGGGCCTGTCTGTCCACAGCGTCCACTAGAGGGCGCCCTTGTCCTCTAGGGCTGCCGGGGAAGGGGGGCGGCGGCTGGGCGCTGGAGAGCGGCTCTGGACTCGGGGTCGTGGGTCTCAGGCCCTGGAGGCCTCCCCGGCACTGCAGCCGCACCTTGGCCGGCCCCTTTCCTGCTGCGCCTCGCACAGAGATGCGTCTCCGCCCTCCACACAGCGGGGAGGGGCTAAGAGAAGCTTATTCTCCAGAGGCGCGGGGTGGGGGGAGGCGCTGAGAGCATCGGAGGGTCTCTGGACTCCGGGCTGGGCAGCCGCAGGACAGTCTTGTCACCCCCACGGGCGCTGCGGCAGGTGGCGCGAGGAACCAGAAGCCGCAGCTGCGGGTGGAGTAGGAGGAGCCGGCGGCTGGGCCGCCCACAGGGAGCCGGGCACCCCGCGGCCGGATAGCTGCGCGTCAGGCAGCACTCCCTGGCCTGTGCCTGAGAACTGTGGACGTGGCCCACGGACCCCAGTCAGGAGGACGCTGCCTGGACAGCTTCTCTCGGAGGATGGGGCAGAGAGGCTGTGAGGTTCCACTCGCAGCACTGACCAGACCCCAGCCAGGCAGAGCCGGCCTGAGGGCGCCGCCCTCTGCGCTCTGCTGCCCACCAGAGCCCACCGGGCTGGCTGGCCGCCCCCAGCAGGGCCCGCCGCAGACGCAGCACAGCCCTGGGGCCGCGGCCGAGCACCTGCTCCCCTCCTTCATCCGGCTGCTCCTGGGCTGCCAGAGTCCCCCTCAGGTGTGACCGGTGGCACAGCTCTCCCCACATCTCCCCTCACCTGCAGGAGACGGGAGAGCGGCCAGGAGAGCAAGATGGGAACGCGTCCTGGCGGCCAGAACTGTCGGCAGACCTCAGCTCTTGCTCCGTATGTCTCTGATAGCTTTGTTTTGGGGGTTTCAGCATCCGCTGGCTGTTGATGCCCAGTGTAGGATTTATGGGCCTGTCTGACCGGGAGGACGCGGCCGACAGCTGAGCCTGCGGGCCTCACCCCGACGTCGGGGACATCAGGCTCCCGGGCAGCGCGTGCTCCCTGCTCAGCAGCTCCGCGCACACGGCGGGGCCCCGGGCTGCCTGTCCTGGTTGGGGGCAGCGCATGGAAAGATGGCTCTGAGTGGGTGTGCAAAGGCAGCGGGAGAAGCAGTGTGCAGCGAGGCGGTCACGCGGGCGCCTTGGGAAACACAGAGCTAAGGCGGCGGGTCAGACGTATAAACAGTGACAAGAAACCTTCAGAAGACAAGCCGGGCGGGCAGAGGGCCTGCAGTGCCAACCGGAGAGGACCTGGACAAGCCGCTGGGGGCTGACCCCGGGCGCAGGGACGGAAAGGCAAGAGAAGCTTCTCAGCCTGGCGGGGGTCGCTCGTGCGCCAGCTCCGCCTGTTCTAAAGCTACGAGAACGCCCCAAGTGGCGCGTGTGGGGCAGGGGCAGGGTGCCCTGGGGCTGGTGGGGCTGAGGGCCTCTGAGCCCTGGGGTCCCCGCACGTGACGTGGGCGCCGCGGCAAGGCCCGTGGCTCGTGGCGATCAAAAGCCATCCCGGCTGTGTCTGGCCTTGGGAACTCTCAGTCCACGCTCATGGCTTTCTCGCTGCTTATTTTATCTGGGGGTCCTACACTTACTTATCCACAGCGGGGACACAGCCACGCTCTTCTTTTCAAGAAAGCCAGGGAGTCGGCGCCTGGCCTCGTCTGAGCCTGCTGCCACCTCTCGCCGCACCCGAAAAAGCAGAAATAAACACGGGTGCCGAAGGCTCTCTTTCAGTGAGGCCGCACTCTTGTGCGCGGTCCCACTGGACCTTTCCACCTTGCATGCTGAGGAAGGGCTTGTGAGGGAATCAGCGGAATCCACGAGGTTCCGGCCGAGCGCGGGAAATGGCCAAGGGGATGCGTCCCGAGCGCCTTCGTGCTGGCAGGCGCCGCTTCTCCCGGCTCGGACCCCCTCGGTCTTCGGGCCGGTGCCGGCGCTGTGCTCTGGGTGCGCTCGGGTCGGTCCCGGGCGGCGTGTTGAGGCCCAGCCTTGATGGGGGCGGTATTAGAGGGGCCTGCAGGAGGTGATTTGCACTGGGTGGGCCGGGAGGTGCCCCGCGGCCTTCATGCCCTGACGAGAAGGGAAGGGTGTCCCCCCCGCCCCCCCCGCGAGGTGCTCCTGGCCCACCTCGCACAGAGGCCCCTGCTCTTGCGTTCCCTCTGCTGTTCCCCAGCGTGGTGACTCTGTTTAGACAATCCAGGGCCGGTCACCTTGCCCTGAAAGTGTCCCTGCGGGGAGGCCTTTCAGCCCCGCTCTGCCCCCCTCGTGTCCTCACCTGGGCCTGTGCTTTTCGACTGTCCAACCTACTGACCAGAAGACAGCCCACCGCCAGCTCGGCACTGAGGGGCTGCCACCGCTGGAGCCCCGGGCTCAGTGCTCACAGGTCTCACGCTGTCCAGGGCTCTGGCTTTGGTGACTGCAGGGGGGACAGCACAGCCAAGCGGCATTTCAGACTCTCAGGCTAATCGGCGCTTGGTTTTAACACTGTGTGTGCCGGTGCCCTTTAAATTTACCAGCCCTTGGGGCCGGCCATTTTCTGTGCCACCGTGTGAATGGTATAAGCATTCAATAAAACACAACTCTTGAACTACTGGGTATTAAAAAAACTGTCATATCTCTCATAAAACACCTTACACTTTCACCAAAACAATGTGTAAAGCTTCTAGACTGTGTACGATCAAAGAAATAGCTCCTAATAGTTCCAAGTAAATCCACCGTGGCATGAAAAACCAGAGACTAGATGAACACGTGTTAATACGTGAGCGGCCACCTGATACTGGTGACAAAAACACGTACTAATACGTGAGCGGACCACAAGGTGTTAAAGCGTCCAGCGCTAGTGACTGGGATCTGGACTTGTCACGCCCGCGTCCACGTGTCTGTCCCCTCGTGTCACCCCAGCCGTGGCCAGCCCATGTGGCTTCCCACTCACCACCTCACCCGCGGCGAAACCAGAGCTGCTGTGGGAACAAGTGAGCAGCGATCTCCCTTGGGTTAAAAAGAGGGAAAATTTTATCGATTTCTCATTAGTAATTACATTGACAATTGTAACAGCCATTCCGAGTGAGGAATACAAATCTCATTATTGAGCATAGAATGACTAGTCGATCTTAAATAGTGAATATTAGAAGAGTATGAATTCAAGGCTTTCTTGCATGACTGTTCCGCGTCTGCTGTCATGGAAACCACGTTTTGAGGGCTATTTCCAGCGCTCTGCAGTTTCAGTATTGCGCTTGCAGTAGAAGCGCTCCCCGTATTTTAGTCTTTTGTGCGCCACTGCAGACCACATGTGGCTGTAACGCGACGGGTCCGGCCAGATGGAAAACAGTATGGAGGGCTTCAAAAGATTAAAAATGGATCTGCCATGCGACCTGCTCCTTGGAATCCACCTGAAAAATTCAAAAACACTAATTGGAGGGCCTCCCTGGTGGCTCAGCGGTTAAGTGCTGCACTGAGGATCTGTCGGCAGCGGCGACGTGAGTTCGATGCCCAGCTTGGGAGATTCCCACAGGGCGCAGCAGACCTCTCCTGCCTCTCCCGCTGCTCCCCTCAGCAGTGTATTTCCGTCGATCTGCCTGTTCTGCTCCCTGCTCTGTCTCTGGTGAACCCTCTCGCTGCCCCACGCCTCTGGCCTGTATCCCAGCTTGTATGCATAAATAAGTAAATCCTAAAAAAAAAAATAAAAATAAAGAAAATAAAAAACACTAACTGGAAAGGACACCGGCCTTCCTGTACCCACTGCAGTGCTTTTCACAGCAGCCGGGTACGGGAACAACTTACGTGCCCGCACAGAGGGGTGGATCAGGAAGACGTGGTCTATACCCGAGGTGGAATATTACTCGATGATCAGAAAGCTAAACACAAGCTGCTTGCAGCCACGTGGGTGGAGCTGGAGGGGGGGTGCTCAGTGACATAAGTCAGAGGGGAGACAAATGTCGGTGGAGGCTCTTGCCCCTAGGCTATAGGCCAGGCAAAGACAAGCTGCAAGGCGGGCCACGGGGCGGACCCCAGGGCGCTGTTTGCTGGGGCTCTGCGGTAACTGCCTGAAGGGCCCCTGCTCTCCGGAGCTGCCGGCAGCGTGCGAGCCAGTGTTGCCTCAACAAAATAAGTCTCAAAAACACATTTTAATCACGTCCAGGCAAAGACCGCGGTTTTGCTCCTTTGCTCCCAGTCTTGCCTGGCCACCGCTGCTTCTTTCCTGTGGGTCCCCACCAGGAGGCGCCTTAGACTGGGGCAGACTTTTGGGGCTCAGGGGCTCTGCTTTGGGCCACCCCTGTTTGGCCAGATATTTACCCACGAGGAGAGACAGGTGATTTGAGGTGCTGATTTGGAAACCATGTTCTTTGTCTTCCCTCCCCTTCTCTCTCTCCCCGACTGTGTTAAAGTCTCTCCCGTTCAAGAGCTCACGTGCTACAGTGTCTGTCCTGACAGGGCAACTGCAGAGCCCATTTAGAGCGGGCAGGTTTGGGGGTCCTGGGTGCCCCTCTCACTGCCCTGTAACACTTTTATAAACCTTTCTTTTAGGAGTGATATTGTGCTGCCGATATTAAAAGAAAACTGAGTCTTTAAAACCTTTTATTCTCCCCCCACTCCCATCACTCAGTGGCCCTGGACTCTGGGGGCGGTGAGGGCCCGGCAGACCTGGGCCTGCCCCCCTGGGGTGCCGACTCCTGCCCTCACCCAAGCCCAGCCCCAGCCCCGGGGCCCTAGCAAGGGTGGTCCTCATGGAAAGGGGGTGTCCCCAGGGCCTGGAGGGCACAGACTCCTCCCAGGGAGCCTTCTGGCTGGGCCGAGGTAGGGGGTGCAGCACGGGCTGAGCCGGGCCTGGCAGAGGGGTTGAGGCCCCAGCAGAAACAGCTGCCCCAGCCCAAGCCAGAGGCTGGGCCTTTGCTCCGAGAGCCTTTCCCGGGCGAGCGCTCTGGAGCCCACCCCTGTCTGCCTCTTTGTCAGGGCCTGATCTGGGGCCCGAAGGCGTGGGCAGCGACGCCCTCACTTGTGAGGTGCCAGCAGCCGGGAGGCGTGGGGGGGCTGCCCCCGCCCAGCTCCAAGCTGGAAGAACGAGCCTTTGGCCTCGTGCCTGGACTCGGATCCCCGCGTGTTCGGGCAGGCGGCTTCCCTGGCCTCAGCTCCTCACCCACACGGCTGCAACGCGATCCCTTGTGGGCACGTTGCTGGGATGGGGGGCAGCGTGCCGAGGGCCAGTCCGGATGCTGAGGTCTGGGGACTGCACTCAGCCGCCTCCGCCTCGCCTCCGGGCGCCTTGGCCGCCCCGGCCACGCGCTTCTCACGGCTGGCGCTGCCGGTCACGCGTCCCTCTGGGGAATGGCCCCACGACCTCAGTGCTCAGAGTTCAGCCCCCCAGCTCCCGCCGGCCCCCCAAACGCCCGAGACACTCAGATACGCACCCTCCAGACGCAGCCTCCGGAGAGGTGCTGGGAAGGGCCCTCACGCTCTCACTTCTGAGCCCGAAGCCCTGCGGCCGCCCGCTCTGCCCCCCGTGGCCGCGGACCACGCTGTGCTCTGAGCACCCGCCCTCGGACAGGCTGTGAACCCCCACAGGCAGGGCCCTCGCCATCTGTGCCTCCCGTGGTATGGGCTGAGCAGCGCTGGGTGCAAGGCGGGTGTCGGGGACTTGGGGGACCAGCCAGAGGCCCGGCTGCTTCTCAGAGCGGCCCCCCGGGAGCCTGGGGGAGGAAGCTGAGGACTCCCGAGACTGTTGCGCCAGCACCCCCCGCAGGGGCCCTGTGTCCAGGCCGGCGGGAGTGTCGGGACAGGCGGGAAGTGCAGAGATGAGAGAGCCTGCGTAGGCCGTCCTGGCGGACAGCGGACAGCGGGAGGGTGACGGGCAGGGCCTTCGTGCTGGGAAAACAAGACTTCGTGGCATGAGGGGTCCCTGGCTCCGCGTGCCCAAACGACTGGGAAGGTGGCGGCTTTCTTGGCCTGCACGGTCGCCACAACTCTGCTCCCCTCGGAAACAGCTTTGGGACGTCAGTAGAAAAGGGCGCTCGTAAACTCTGTGCAGCTACCAGAGGCAGGTTAAAAAACGGGTCCTGCCAGGCTCGTGGAAGCATAAAAAGAGCGTTGTCTGTGGCTTCCCTCCCTTGACCCGCTTCCCTCCCTTGACCCGCTTCCTTCTGAACCTTGGCCTTGAAAGCAGCTGCCGGCTGGGGCATGTTCCCAGAATGTGGGGAGCAGCTCGCAGCCCGTGAGCGCCCTCTGCCCCGTCCCAATTTTGAATTTAATGTTTCGTTTGCACAGTCATGCAAACCTCCGTACACGCCTGAGGACAGAGATAACTGAGGCGTCGAAGTCTGCCCACCTGACCTCAGAGCCCTTCAGCCCACGATGACCACTTTGAGCGTCTCTTTCTTGGGTGAATACCTCAAAATCGTGACGGTGGCTGACGAGGGAGCTTGTGTCTTTATTTATTTTCTTATTTATTTATTTATTTATGCAAGCTGGGGTGTTGGGGTGGTGAGAGCATCCACCAGAGACAGAGTGGGGAGCAGAACAGGCGGATCGACTGAAGTACACTGCTGAGGGGAGCAGCGGGGAGACAGGAGGGGTCTGCTGAGCAGTGTGGGAAGCTCCCTGGCCGGGGATCGAACTCGTGCTGCAGTGGCTGCGACAGCTTCATAGCGCTGCATTAACCCGCTGCGCCACCAGGAACGGCCTAGGGTGCTAGTGTCTTGCAGTCAGAGATGCAGCGTCTGCAGGAGGGCTTCCCAGGCGCCTGAGGCCCTTCCCTGTGGCAGCTGGCAGCCAGCGCCCCGCCCCCCGGGAGTCTCCTGCCGCCCCCGCACTCACCGGGTTTCTGCAGCGGGAGAGCACCCGGGCTGGGCCCCCGGGGGGGCGGGGCAAGACCCGCCCCGGACCTGCAGGGCTCCCCCCAGGCCCCACCAGCCCCTGTCCCCGCTTCCAGATGGCCTGCCAGCTGGGGATCCCCGCAGTCTCAGGGGGTCCTACACCGGCATGGGGGGCTGTGACGGCTGATGGGGGGCAGGGGGCTGCAGGAGGGCTCTTGCCGGCTCGCCCAGCGCCAGGGGTCCGGGGCTCACCTCCTCTGCCAGCGCAGCCTGGGGCGCCTTGTCTTCGGGACAGCGAGGGATTCACTCGGAAGCGGCAGGGCAGAAGAGGGCACATCCGTGCCGCACACCCGCAACTCGCAGGCGGTGCCAGAGAGGGCTGGGACACCGGCCCGCTCCTCAGGCGGTTCAGCCAGACTGGCCTCGGGGGCCCCGCACGGGAGCGCCCTCGTGCTTGGCCCACCGAGGGGGAGCCCTGCCCGCGTCCCCCTCCGCCTTCCCAGAGCCCTGTGCGTGGCGCGTGGTCCAGGGCGTTGGCCCATCCCTGGTGCCTGCTGTGGAGGCAGGAGGCGGGAGGGTCGAGCGGGAAGGGCCCCCCCACCTCGCGCTCTTGAGCGTGGGGTGGGGTCCCCAGCCAAGCGCCCCCTCTTCCTCCTGCCGCAGAGCCTGCAGTTTCTGGGTCACCGCTGGGTGAAATGACACCTCTCCCTTTGCATTTCAGGGAAACGAGGCTGGGGTCGCAGAGATCCGGGAAATCTGTCTTCCTTCCACCTGGAACCCGACTTCTCGGGCGGGGGAGGCAGCAGCGCGGGCGGGGAGGCGGGGGGGAGGTCGTGAGGGAGAGTCTTGGGCAACGGTGGCAGAGAGTGGGGGACGGCTGTGACAGCCCAGCGGCAGGGTCAGGTGGCCCGGCCTTCCCATGTTGGCCCCTGGCACCAGAGGCCCCTCGGGCACACGTGGGCCGTGCACTCCGAGGACGCTGAGTTGCCATCGCTGGTCTCCCGCCCACTGGGCAGCGAAGTCCGACGGCTCCTCCTCCATTCTGGCCTGGCCCAGCCCTGGACGCTGCCGGCGGCTACAGGGAAGGGAAACAGGCTTCTTGCGCCTGTGTCCCCCCACCCAGCGGTCAGCCTGACTGGGCTCCGACTGGGCTCTGAGGCGGCCTCCGGCCGGGCGCTCAGAGGCCAGGGCGGGCCACAGGGCTGTGTTCTCGGTGCCCTGGTGCTAAGCGCCCGCAGGGCCTGGGCCCCGCCTGCTCCTGGGTGAGCAAAGGGTGCAAGGAGAAGCCGCCTGGCAGCAGGGTTCGGCCTGGGGGCCTGCGGGGTGTTGGCCTCAGGCTCCGAGAGTGTCCGTGGGGCCCCAGGGCGCAGGAGGTACGGGAAGCAGCGTCCCAGACCCCTGCGCCCAGAGCAGGCCTCAGCCCCCTGGGCCCGGCCCCTTGTGGTCCTGGCTGCCCTCCGCACCTCCATCCGGTCCCTCAGCCCCGCGCTCCCTCTGGCCTGGCGGTACCGCCCTGTCTCCCCGGCTGGGGTCCCAGGGCCGGCGAGTCCCTGCTCAAAGCTCCTACGCCCCAGCACTGTCCGCCCGCCCATGCCCGGACATGCCACGGCGGCCCTCCCTGGGGGCGGGCACTGCCCTCTCGTACTCAGCCGAAGCCGGGGCAGCAAATCGGACACAGGGACACGCCTCACCTCCCAGTCAGCAGGCCTGGATCGAGAGCCGGCCGGGGGCCCTGCAACCCCCGCCGCTGCCCAGGCCTGCAGGCCATCGCCCGGCGGAGTGACGCCCCCGGCTCTGGGGGCCGCCGTGTCCAGCGCTTTGGGGCCTGCCGACTGCACTTGCAGACACGAGCAGTTCTCGTCGCGTCGTGACCACGGCGTGCGGGTGTCGAGAGTCAGTCGTTCCCACGTGTCCACCACCCAGACTGAGCTGGACGGAAGCCCCGTCCCCGGAAACCCCGACCCGGGAACCTGGGCCGCTGTGGGGAGATGGATCGGCCGAGCTGGACTCCTGCCCGGCTCTTCTCCTCCCCCTCTCGGCGGTGCAGCCCTTGGGAGAGCCTGCAGGAGTCTCTTCCTCCCTGCTACCCGGTGTGAGGCGTCCTGCCCCTCGGCGTCTGCCTGTGCCTGGTCTGCAGGAAGCCAGCGGGCAGTCTTTCCAGAGCAGGAGGTGCTTTGCCCCAGAAGCCGCCCTCGGCATCTGCCCCGTCCTGGGGTCTCGCCTGACTCCAGGCGGTGTCCCGGGGGCCGGCCAGGGCCCCTGGGGTCCTGTCCCCTCGTGGGAGGCTGCCCTCTCTCCTTGGCTCCGAGAAAGGGACTCTTTGGGAGAAACTTGTCTTTTCAGGGGAATAAAGCGAAGAAGATGGCCCAAAGCCAGGAGAACGAGGATGTGCAGAAGTGGCCGGTCTGGCCCCGCTGCCTGAGGGCGCACAGGCAGCAGTCTGGGAGCAGAGGGGCCCAGATAGGGTGCCCGCCCATGCCTCTCCCGCCTCCGCATCTCCTCCTGCTGAGTTCCGGAGGGAAAGCGCCCCCCCCCTCGGGGCCACCTGCCTTGGCCTCTGGTTCTGCCCCAGGTGGCCCCATCTCCTCTTCCCTGCAGGGCCGCCTGCTCCCACCCCTGAGGCCAGCCCAGGGACACCCCTCCCCATCACCCACTCCCCTTCTGCTCGTCAAGGGTCCCCACTCTGGTGGGCGGTGATAATCTCAGCTGAGTCCCTGCAGAGACTAAGATGCAGCTGCCAAGCCCTGATCTTCAAAGGGCAGCTGGACTCTCCCTCTCCTCAGACCTTGTGGCCAGAAAAACCAGTTTGTCCACAAAGGGGCCGGATTCAGGGGGTTCTGCACCTAGGTGAGAGATCCCCGAGGAGAGGGAAGTGAGACTGTGCCCTGCACCACAGGCGCAGGCTCCCCAGAGTCTGGCTGTATCTGGAGGTGATTAAAGTAGGGCTGGCCCTTGACTTACCAGGGAGCTAGGGGTGCTGCGCCCTAAAAATTATGTGTCATTTAAAAGCCGTGTCACTCTTTTTAGGTAACGCTGGTTTACAACACTGTGTGTGATTAAGGCAGAGGACCCACCTTTCCAGAAGTCGTCACCCACCACTGTCCTCCTTACCAGCAAGCTCCCCAACTTGCGCCCTCCCCTCTCGGCCTCAGATTTCAGGGGTTTTGTGCCTGTTTGTGCCTCGGATTTGTTTCTTTATATCCCACATACGAGTGAAATGAGCTGGTATTTGACTTTCTCTCTCCAGCTTATTTTGCTCAGCACCCGACCCCCTGCCCGCTCCCTCCACGTAGTCACAAGTGGTAAGAGCGCACCTTTCTCCTGGCCGAGTAGTATTCCACTGTGTACAGACCACATCCTCCTGACCTGCTGCTCTGTCCTTGATGCTCAGGTTACCCCTGCCACTCAGCTGCTGTGACGGGCGCCCAGTGAGCACGTGTCATTTCCGCCCCCCTCAGACTCACTCCCCATGAAACAGCATTGGTGGAGCAGTGGCTTTGCTGGTAGAGCCGATCGGCGCCTGCTTGGTGGGTGAGGTGCGCGATGGGCTTTACTGCTGCAGTCACGTGAGCCAGGGAAGAGACATCGTCACTAGGAAAGGCACCGGGTGTGTTCGCGGCTCCGGCTGCGTCCCAGGCACGTCCGTTTGCACTGTCTGTCTACACAGCTTGAGCTGTGTTGGTCGAGGCGCACAGAAAGTGAGGTCACAGGGGGTGGCTCCCCACCAGAAGAGGCGCCAGGACCCCGCCCGCATGGGCGACGACCTGGGAGGGCCAGGGAAGGCACCCGAGCCCAGGGAGGGCCTGCAGGGCCCGAGGCCAGCCCGGAACCTGGGCCTCTGCCTGCAGACCCGGGAGACGCTTCTTCTGCCTGCGGCCCTGCCAGGCAGGGAACCACCTTTTCTCAAGGTTGTCGCCCCTCTGGCCTGGGAGGCGGCTGCAGGCTGAGGGGTGGGCAGGGCGGGCGTGGCCAGGGCCTCCTGCCCATCCCTAGCCCTGGCGGGAGAGGAGACCCCTTGCGGCGCCGTGGACAGCACCCAGAGGTGGGCCCGTCTCCCAAGTGTCTCAGGCTCCGCTGGTGCCTTAAGAACACCCAGAGGAGGGGGGAGCAGGTGGGGGGTGTGCAGGACCCGGTGGTGGCAGGCGGGCCACGGGTCCCCAAGCTCGGTCCCAGGTCCTGCGGCCGTGCGCTGCTCGGAGCCGGGCTGCTGTCGCTGAACCATGCAGGGGAGGCGTGGGCTGGCGGCATCCGGCCGGTGCCCAGAGTCAGACGTGGGGTGGCCGGGCCGCCCGCCAGACCCGCGGGGCAGTGGCGTGTCCCCTGCGGCTCTGGCGTCCCTAACAACGGCCTGTGCCCCCGCCTGCCCTGCGGAGGGCTATGGGCCAGGCCCCTGGCCCCCACAGCGTGCTGAGTGCACCGCTCTCCCTGCTCCGAGGAAGGAGACGGTGTGTAGCTAAGGCCGAGGCGGGCGCCGACTCCGGCAGCCCCAGCCCGCAGCCGGGCCAAGCAGAGGCAGCCCCCTCAGCCCAGGCCGGCGGGTGCAGAGGGCAGGGAGAGCAGGGCTCCCCCGGGGCCCAGAGTCTCCGGCAAGGATGCCCTGGAGCGTGTGCGGGTCACTGTGTGCCAGCCCAGCGAGTCTCTCTCACTGGACACCCAGAGAGTGACCGGGCGCTTGATGCCTTCCTGCCCCACATGTGCCAGCACAGCCCAGCCCGGAGGGCCCGGAACGTGCCTGTGCCGGAGAGGCCCCTCAAGTCCCTCTGAGTCTGTCCCCACCCTCTGGGGCCACTGCTCGAGTTGTCCGCACCCCCACCGCTGCCCGTGACCCCCTCGCTGCTGCCCGCGCCCCACAGGTGCGACCACACGGGATCCAGCCTTCAGCGCCAGCCTCCTCAGTCCCGGCGTGCTTCTCCCGCGCTGCCGGGTGCTGGGCCCCTGAAGGGGTGACCGGGCGCAGGCCCACCTGAGGGGGAGCCTGGGAGGGCGGCCGCGCCTGTTGACAGCAGGACTTAAGCCCTAGGCGCCGTGGTCACTGTTGGCCTTGGGGCCGACTGTGCTCCCCAGGTGGGGGCCGGGGGTGGCAGAGGCCCCCACCTCACGCATAGGGCGCCCCAAACCTCCCGGTGCCTTAGCGGGCCCCACGGGCTTCAGGGCTCGCCGCTGAGGGGCAGGCCTGGGCAGACTGATGTGCTGGGATCTGGTGCTGTATTTTAAAACATGTTAAACCTCACCCGGCATGGAGAGTTTCCCGCAGAGGGAGCGCCAGAATATCTCGTTTGCAGTGCTTTTGGAAGCCGTCAGATATTTGGGTTTAATTCGTTTAATAATAACCCAGTAACTTCAGTCGGTTCTCAGCATTCCATCTTCAAGGATGGAATATCGTTTCTTGGCGACTTGGGGATATGTACACGCTTGCTTAATTTTTTTTGCTCCGTTCTGTCTATTAATTCTTATTTGCCTGAGGTAATTTGTTCAGCTTCTTGTGTTCCGTGGTGGTGTTTGCATTCTTTAAATACCTCATTATTTTTCTCTCTGAACTCATATTTCTTGGAGTCCGTCAAAGGTAGTAATTGCCCTCCTACCATAAGTAATTAGAAAACTGGAGAACGAAATATACTGAACAGCTGTTTTCAGAAATTGGACAACAGGCCCCCCAGAGAGGAGGGAGGCGAATCAACAGAGTCCAGTTTGCAGGCTGGAGAACAGGACAGGCCCCCGTAAGGCCCAGCAGCCTCCATGGACAGACAGCGGAGTCTGGTAGGCAGCTGAATGACTGGACAACGGCTGCAGCGGGAACAGCTTGAGAGCTGAGGGCCCTGGACTGAACAATGTGTGTGGGGACGGGAGTTCTCTGGCACCAGGGAAGGACCAACCAAAAAGCAATAGACAGATAATTCCCCAGGTTCTCATGGACCTGGGAGGAGTTTGTGATCTTGACAATGGTGAGAGGCCTGGTGATACCAAGGGCAGGAGCCGGGATCTGAAGAAGGCCTAGCCACGCACGACACTGGCTGGCCTGGCGTTAGGGCTGCTCCGCTACACCCTGTTAACCTGAAACAAGCCTCCAAGAGATCCCTCTGGTCCGCAGGCCACATCGCTGCCACTCAGACACTCAGCACTATTTAAAGGAACACAACAAAATCCAGCATTTACCAACCTAAAATTCTGCTGTTCAACATTTTTGTTTATCATCTGTATCAATTCCTATTTCTTGAAATTATAGTCTTGAGTTGTTAGTAAGACTAATTTCTCATGCCGCTGGTGGGGCGGCCGGGTGGCCTCAGGGAGAAGCCCGTGGGCGCTGCCCAGACCGCGCATGTGGCCGCAGAGTCTTCCAGGGAAACGCCCGGTTTCCCCGTCCAGGGTTTCCGATGGGGCTGACGGGAGGCGTCGGAAGGAGACTACTCGAGGCACAGCGCGTGGTGCTTGTCGGTGCGCGCGCTCCGGGCTTGCGAAGTGGGAAACCAAGGCCGAACGCGCTTTGGTGAGCTCCACTGGCCTCCCCCAGCACGCTGGCCCCGTGTGACTCGGCCCCGGACGGGCGCCATGGGAGGAGACGCGCTCCGGGGAGACGTCAGCTTGTCCCGATGGCTGCTTCGCTAAACGTTTGTGCGCTTGTTCGCGTTTCTTCAGGAAAGGCACTGTACAGCTAATTGCGTCGCCCGTCCCTCCGGAACATAAGGGCCGCCTCCCCCGAGTCTGTGCTCCCCACAAGCGGCTTCTCCACCCGCCCGATGGTCACCAGCGAAGCTCCAGGTGGCTGAGAGTCACGGGCGGAACGACGCTGTGAGGTATCCTGTGAGAAATCTGGAGGGCCCGGGGCGCCTCTTCCTCTGCCTGGATGGGCCCGTCCCTGTTGAGAGCAGGAGGCGTCCCAGCGAGATTCAGCTCCACGCCAGGCCTGGCAACGCCCACCCAGTAAACTGTGCTGTTGGGGCTGAAAGAAAATAGCAAAACATCATGGCAGCCTGAACTCATAAATGAATGGGGGTGGGGGCAGGGAAAGAGGGAGGGAGGAAAGAGGAGGAGGGGGAGAAAGGGCGGGTGCACGCCTCAAGGGGGTGTCTAATAAGCGCCAGTGAGAGCTTGACCGACTCACTTTTAACTCTCCCGGCCACAGTCCCGTTCACCAGACTCGGCAGAGGCCAGTAACTAAGAACAACTCCAGGCCTGGGGCCTGCGCTCCGACGCTGTTTCGGAGCATTCTGAGGTTGACAGAATTAAAGCGCGAGATCACTGGGGCCGCCGAGGGCTGGGGCAAGGGGGACGCTCTAAAAATACCCAAGGCCTGCTGGTGTCCTGTTTCCAGGCAAGCCCGGCTCCTTCGCCTCTGCCCTGTGGGAAAGAACGCTCGGTGTCAGAAGCTGACTCCCAGGCGGGCGCTGGAGAAAGGGGTTGCTGGAACCTTCCCCGGGACGTGCTCATCTCGCTGGGTCTGCAGACCAGGCAGAACAGCTGAGGCCGGCTGGGCCGCGCCGGGAGCAGCTAAACTCCCAAGGCCCCTTCCCATTGCCGTCCATCCGCCTCACTGCCTGGGGCTGTTTCTGAACAGCGGTTTAAAATGTCCTGCGGCCCAGCTGGCACACCGCGGCGCAGGCTCAGTGGGACTGGCTGTCCTGCGGGGAAGAGCTAAGGCGAGGCGGCCAGTTTCCCCATGAATAAATGCATTTGTCATTGGGAAGCTGCTGTGTTCCTGTGAGACTTAATCTCCTGTTGAACCAGCACACACTCCAAGCTCCGAAGGCACCGGTGGGTTTGGCAGTGCAGTTTGGGGCCCGGGGATGAGGTCTCGGCTGTCACGGCAGCGCCGATTCACAGGATTGAGCCTGGAGGAGTCGGCGCCTCTGATCAACCCGTGTGGCACAGACCCCATCAGCGTGAGAACGGCCGGCATTTGCGCCCACCTGTGCCGAGTTCAAAAGGAAGCCCCTGGCAAGACAGGACCTGAGGAAGAAGGGGGACCCAGCCCCCAAATCCAGACTCCCGCGGTGCAAGCGGAGCTCTGCACTCGCCACTTGGGGCTGTGCTGGCTGCCCGGGGCCCCTCACTGGTTGGGAGCTGACCAAACAGGCTGCGGTGAAAGTCGATTATTTAATTCAAGATGCGGGGGCAGCTTGTTGGCTCCTGGGCAGTCGCCAGTTGTGCGAGATGCTCCCAGATCTGCGAGTGCTCCCAGCTGTGTGAGGTGCTCCCACCTGTGTGAGATGCCCCAGCTGTGCGAGTGCTCCCAGATCTGTGAGTGCTCCCAGCTGTGTGAGGTGCTCCCAGCTGTGTGAGGTGCTCCAGCTGTGCGAGTGCTCCCAGATCTGTAAGTACTTCTAGCTATGCGAGGTGCAACAGCTGTGTCAGGTGCTCCAGCTGTGTGAGGTGCTCCCAGCTTGTAAAGTGCTCCCAGCGTGTGAGGTACTCCCAGCAGTGTGAGGTGCTCCCAGCTTGTAAGGCATTGAGTCCCAGCTCTGAGCAAATGCCTCTGGGCCCACGTGTGCCCCCACTCGCCTTGCCTGTGCCCCTTCCCGTCCCCACTTAATGTTGCAGAAACATGGGGTCGGTGGGTGTTGGCCCCCCTCCCACACCCACCACCCACGCCCTGCATGGCGGCTGCTGCGAGGCCTCAGGTCGCTCTGGAGTCTCACGCTGGTGAGCAGAAACCCTGACAGGCATTTAAACATTTCACAAGCCCTTCCGTCGCCTCTCACTGTATTTCTGTTCACGTTTCTGGAATCCTCTGACGAAAGACAGTCCCTCTCCCCTCTCCGCGGCTTTGCGGAGCTCCACAAACTGCCTCTCCACGATGTTCCCTCTTGCTTGGTTTTGGTGGAAATCTGTCTCTGGGGAAGAAAAGTGTGTTTGCTGGAGGAGAAACCGGAAAAGCCTGTTGCCTCCTGCTGTAAAGGGGTCACCGGAGAGGTGGGGGGAGTTGTCACCCAGCCCTGGGAAGGAAGTGCTTTGTGCTGTGACAGCATCATCTCCATAAGGGCGTCCAGAGTCCCTGCCCCAGCCAGGGAGGGGCAGCTGAGCAGGAGGCCAGGCAGAAGAGGGACTGGGGGGAGGACTTCAGGGGCAGGGACGTGTGAAGAAGCCACGTTGGCTTCTCGGCCTGGAACTTGCACCAGGGACTCGGGAGACACAGAGACGTGGGTGAGGCCCATGGGGCCTTTATCTTCATTTTGCTTTTGCTCTTTTCTTCCCAGACTTGCCTGGTCCCTCCTGCCCCTTTCCTGTGGGTCCCCCCAAGAGGTGCTTTAGATTTGGGGCAGCTTTTGGGGCTCAGGGGCCCTGCTTTGGGCCAACCCTGTTTGGCTGGACATTTACCCAC
Source organism: Scalopus aquaticus (assembly GCA_004024925.1). Lineage (NCBI taxonomy): Eukaryota > Metazoa > Chordata > Mammalia > Eulipotyphla > Talpidae > Scalopus > Scalopus aquaticus. The sequence goes on from PVIJ01007665.1 coordinate 80,076, forward strand.
AAGGGGAGGGGGACTTTGGGTGTTTCCTCGGGAAACTATGATCCTCTCTTCTCTCTGTTGCGCAAATTCTATTAAAATTCTTTGCCATTGCACCCTAAGATAATGCTTTTTTCCTGCAGCGGGCAGCAGAACCCGTTTAGAGTCTGCAGGTTTGGGTGTCCGGGGGTACTCTCAGCTACCCTCTAAAATGTCACTTCAGTCTTGTGTCTGCAGTTTCTGAAAATCCAGCTCAAGACCTAAACAAACAAACAGTGGGAAGGACAGTGGTTGTGAAAGCTGCGCAGCTTTCTAGGATCCCCCCCCACCCCCCCCACCCCCCCCCTGCCCTCCGCATCTAGCGGAGTCGGCTATGTAGAGGAAGGTGGGAGCAGGCTCCTCTGCAGCTGGGCAGGCGTCTGCTGCTGAAGGAGACCAGTTGCAACCCACACCACGATCAAGGAGCAGATAGAGACGTCCCGGTGGACATCCCCCACCCCCCCCAGGTGCTCGCTGGTGGGCAGCGCCCCCACTCTGCGCATGAACCGCTATCTGCATGCTCCCGCGTCCATCAACCCCCC